>CM060252.1:50598705-50795538 GCA_030684275.1 Acipenser oxyrinchus oxyrinchus
CTTCTTTATTTTCGTGATCCTGCATTTCAGATGCCAGCAGGGTATTTAATTCATATATTTAGGAAAAGTCATAAACGGACAACTGCATAACTTTCAGACACGCAGAGTAATTTCAATTTGAAAACCTCAAACCATCAGAATTATTGCCATGGTGGTTCCAGTGTTAAGGATAGTTGTTGTTTTTTTCTAGTTGTTTTTTGTTTGTGTGCTTAAGAAAAAAAAAGAGGGAGAGCCGTCCCTTAAGAAATATATTGCAACATATTAAATATACATTTTAAATATATTTTATACCTTCAAATATATTACTATGCTTGTGTAGCTGTACTCTTGACCCATGTTAGGAGCCTGTGTGGTTCAGTGGTTAAAGAAACAGGCTTGTAACCAGGCGGTCCCCGGTTCAAATCCCACCACAGCCACTGAGTCATTGTGTGACCCTGAGCAAGTCACTTAACCTCCTTGTGCTCTGTTTTTCGGGTGAGATGTATTTGTAAGTGACTCTGCAGCTGATGCATAGTTCACACACCCTATTCTCTGTAAGTCGCCTTGGATAAAGGCGTCTGCTAAATAAATAAATAATAATAATATATGTAATACTCATCTGAAAATATACAAATGAGCTGAAACAAATGCTAAAATGTATTTTAAATAGAAACAATATCACACATATTCGTTATATATATATTCGTTGCTTTCATTCCCCTTAACTCGAAAGCTACTTGTTTTTATAAATACAGTTGTAATCAAAAGTTTACATACCCCATTGGAAATTTATATTTTTTACAAATTTCTCGAAAACAAAGAATTTTAGGAAAAATCTAGAAATATATGTCTACAGTTATTTATTTCCGCAATTTTTTTTGTTGCAAAACTCCAAAAATGCTAATTAAAAAGTATTCATATCCTTTGATGCTATGATAGCATTGTCTACAAGGTGCTAGAAATGTCAATATGATCATGCAGAACCTAATTCTAGAAAAGTCTAGAAAATGTTGGCTTGTAGATGAACATTCTTAGAGAATATAAAAGGGCTAGGCATAGGATGATTGCTGTCATTACCAATAAATAAGTCAATATGGGAAAAAGTAAAGAGCTATCTGAAGACCTTAGGCAGAAAATTATTTTTTGTTATAAAGCTGGTGAAGGATACAAGAAGATTTCCAAGCATTTGAGTATCATAATTTCAGCTATTGTTTCTATTATCAAGAAGTATAAGACTCATGGTACTGTCACAACGCTCCCTCGGTCTGGAAGAAAGAAGGTTCTTTCACCAAGAACAAGAAGAAGAATTGTCGGGGTGTTCCGCCTATTCAAAAGCCCAACATTATAGAAGGGGCATTCCGTCGCTGAGGAGACCCGACAAACAAAAGGGGCTGTCACATCAATAGAGGCATCAGTACCTGAAAGAGAAGAAGACAAGGAATCATGCATGCTAATGGAGGGGTTTGGCCGGGGGTCCCCTCTGACTCACGGAGAACCCTCCTCTATGAGGTAAATGAAGCGGCGCTTAACAAAGGGTTGGAGAAAGTGGAATCACTGACCCCCCAAAGAATGGACCCCAGGCTCCCTGCTGAAGACGTTTATGAGAAGAAAAAAGGAGAACATATAGAAAAGAAGAAAAGAGAGAAAACATTTAACACAAAAAGAAAGAAAACACTTATTGTGTCACATGGGTTAATAACTGTACCCTACTGACTATGTGAAGACACTCCGCACAGTGGAAAGGAAAAAACCCCTTTCATTTTTATTTATTTTCTTTTTTAGGAGGAAACCTTTTGTGGTCCAGGTGGATAGGTTGTCCCCACTTTGGACATACTAGCAATGGACTGATGAGCAGATGCTATTTCGGCTGGTGAAGAACAAATGTAAGCTTCGACTGCTGATGAGGTCCAACGTCCCATATTTTTTATTAGATACAGGCTAATCTTTGCTCTTGTTGCTGAAGTGGCTGCCCCGATTCTGAATGAATGCGGAGTGTAGAATTTCGGGGGAAGACCTGCAGATGAATAGGGGATGGAAGGAGATTTGTGTTTACGTTCTGTAATGTATTTCAGCATGGAAGCATATGGGCATAGAGGTGAGTCAATTTTTGAAAGCTGAATAAATTGTCCTTGCCGAAGCTGATCTGTTTTTGAAATACGAAGGAAGAGGCTAAAATGAGAATCCAGAATATGTGTAAGGGCACTGCAGCGAATAGCCAGAGTAGGAAAACTGGAAATAGAAGGAACTGTATATTCAGAGCATCTCAGAAATCCCAAAAAAGCAGAGAGGCATATAGCTTCCATTCCATTGTCATCAATTGAAGAAAAACAGCCTTGATGGAGAATTGAAACCATTTTGCCAAGAATGTCTACAGAGCTAGGCAGGCGAGCAGAAGATGCAGTTGGAGCTCTTAGAAATTCCTCGCAGGAGGAGACAAACAGCTGGGATTGATAGAATGGTTGGAGAAGAGATGGACATCAAACGAAATTGGTGTTGAATTCCTGACAAAGAGGATTTAATTGTAGCTGGTGCCAGATGTAGAGAAACCTTTGCATGAACTATAAAAGCCATGATCCAGTCCAGGTTAAATGGCGTAGGATTAATCTTGTTTTCGGAGCAGAAGGTTACATAACAAGCCCAACCTGTACAGTATGATCTGGTAGAAGGGGCAAGTGCTGATGCCATGTAATCTTGCGCTGAATTAAGTAGCTTATTGATAGTAGGATTCAGTTGAAAAGCAGCTGATTGAACTGTGGAGATGGCAGAGCTGTAGGAACCAGACTGGAATTTGGAAATCTGTAAATGAGAGAGAGCATCAGCTGCATTATTTAAAATGCCTGGTTATATTAGGAAATTGTTGGATACTGAAATCCATACTAGCCGCCGCAGTAATTGCATGATGAGAGGGGAACTGGAACAGCCTTTATTTATGATATGCACTGTAGCTATATTATCGTAGTAAAATAATAATGATTTTTTAGAGATGACCCCATAGTTGGGCAGCTGCAACTATTGGGTATATCTCGAGAAGAGCTGTTGATTTTAGTTGCGGGGAAAGATTTTCGATTTCTTGCAGCCGTGTACTGGAAAACCATTGATTGTTTAAGAGACCTCCGAATCCCAGAGATGAGGCGTCTATAAACAAAGCCAGGTCGTGTAGTGCTGAAATAAAATCGTCAGAAAACATAGAAAGACCGTTCCAGTGCTGAATAAGAGCAGACCAACGTCTTTACTTGCTTCCGAGGAGATGTTAATGTAAGAGTCAAGGTTTTTTGCTGCTGATGCAAGAGCGAGTAGACGAGATATAAACGTCCTTCCTTGGGGGATAATGTGAATTGCAAAGTTGAAGTGACCCAGCAATGAAAGCAGGGCGCGTTTTCTAATTGTTTTACTAATCTGAAAGTTCTGGATAAGAAAACGGATATGATTGAATTTGGACTCGGGGAGGCTGGCTTCAAATTTTTCTGTGTCCAGTATGATTCCCCGAAATTGATGCTGCTGATACTTTGAACCCCGTGGAGCTGATAAATCAATGATGAGACACTTTTTTCCCTGACATTTTCAGAGTTGCGATGCCAATGGGATTAATTCTATAGACTGGAAACGGAGGAGCTAAAAATGGGCTGACTATAAATCCTTTTTTAATGTCTTTATTGATAAGAGATTAAACTGACTCTAGTTCTTGAATAGCAGAATGAAGATTTTTGCTTTGAAATGAGGAAGAAGGAATTTGACTGAGACCGGTTGAAAAAACGTTTTTTAATCTGTCGATTTAAGTAATTGGTGAAACTGATGTCAGGATGATTCTGTAATTTATTACATAAAGCCGGAATGTTTATGGGAGTGGAGACTATGAGCATCGGAGAAAGTCACTTGCGAGCTAAAGGGCATATTGTGTTGGTGTGAGCATCTCCGCAAGTAGAGCACATGTGGATGAAATTGCATTGCCTGTTTGAGCAAAAAACAGTGTTGAAGTTATTGCAATTTTGTCTTCCTCCTGAAAATCTGATTCTGCGCCTGTACTTGTCTTGTCTGGTGGATTGATCGGGAGGAGCTGAAGCGTGTATAGGATTGGGAAATGAGAGGTGAAACCAGGTGCTGCTTTAGAAGTTAATGCTATAGCAGCTTTAGGGCAGAGGGATTTTGAGTGAGCTGTGGAAGCACAAACCCCACATGCGTTAGCTCTGAGACCGCTGAAAATCCTGTTAAACAAATCTGGATCGTGTTGTGCCCAGTTGATGATATTATTGTCAGATGCTAGAATAGCTGCTGCTTTTGCTGAGAAGGCTTTATGGTATTCAAAGAACATGGTCCCTCCGTATCTGACAGACAGTTTCACTATGTAGAATTCATTGGAATCTAATTCAGCTCTGCGGTTAGGATATACTGAGCATAGCACATCTCTAAATATGGAGAAAGCAAGAACGAATTCCCCCAATGTTAGATTTTTAAGTAATCTGGGATCTCTGGATTTCAGTGTTACTGACAAATCTCCGCAATCCACTACTCTATGATCCAGGAATTATGATGTCGCCATTAGTAATGAAACGAGATTGATATCCTTACCTTCAATTATATTGCGTCGAATTTGCGGGGATATTGAATGACGCCTGGCTGTGGTTGAGGACACAGAACCAAATGCTGATGCGGTGGCGAGGTTGAAGACAGGAGGATCTTCTGAAGAGACCAATGTTAGATCAGAACCAGAAGCTGTAGCTGTGACTGGTGCTGATACTGCAGGAACAGAGGAGAATACTGAAAGAGCTGAAGTTTGTTTCTCTTGCTCGATGCTGGATACTCCTTTGTCTAAATCACTCAGTTTGGTACTAACAGAGGATAATGTGTCGGCAATAGGCTGCATACAAGCTTTAATCTCTTGAAAAATCAGAGAGTGCTCTTGTTGGTTTATGATGGCTGGAGCAGGGACCTGCAGTTTTGAAGTGCTAGCTGTCAGAATGTATTCCTCTGACACAGTCTGCCAGTCTGCTGAACAGCTGAGAGTAGCTGGGGAGCTTTTTTGGGAGGAAAGAGATGGAGTTGCAGCAGAGAATAAATAGAGATTCTCGATTGCTACCTGCTGGGATCACATTTCCGTTTTTTTAGAAGGGTTTTTATACGTTTATTCATGGTCCAGTCCTTCCAGTATAGTCGCTCTGGAGGTGCATCCTGAACCCGGAGTTGTTTAGAACGGCGAAGATTAGCTCCTTGGGTGGCAGGTATACCAAGAGAATCTTGGTTGGGAGGCAGCTGTTCAGATCTTACCGAGCCACTAAACAGAGACAGAAACAGAGAAGTGATCTGACCTTGGTTTGAAGTGGCAGGAGAATGCTCTGCTACGGATATGGAATCCTGGGAATCCTCTCAGTCTGAAGAGAGTTGCTGTGAGTAATCCTTTTTTTTTAAATCTTTGCTCTTAAGTTGGTTTAAGAGAGATCAGATGGGTCTTGCAATCCGCTTTGGTTTACACCGAACGAGAAAATGCAGGACAACTACGTGTAGGTGGTGAAGCATTAAATAGAGTAGATTTAATTGATGGAAGACGATGATTGGGTGCAGGGGTCCTAGCTCCACCCCCGAACCACACAAAGTAGGTTAACATTTCTTTCAGTACAATTGGGAGGATCTTCGGCCCAGGGGATTAGTTTATTTTAAGAGCTCCTATGAATTGTATACTTGAGTTGAAGAAGTCTGTGCACAAGAGAAGTCCTCAGAATTTGAATAAACTGGAACAATTTTGCATTGAAGAATGGTCAAAAATCACTAAAGAATCATGCCAAAAGCTCATTGACAAATATCCTAATCATTTAAAAGAGGTTATTATTGCTAAAGGTGCCTCAACTAGATATTAATTTCATTTTCCTTCCTTGTCATTTCATCTGTCCTGTCTGTGTTATTCATTTCCTGGTTCTGACGTCACCACTCAGCCAGCCGTGTGACACGCCCCCTTTTTTATTTTTTATTTTTTTTCGGCTACTCTCAGCTCCTATCGGTCTCACTTGGCCATTGAATGGTTTTCTTGGCTTTTTCTGGAAAAAAAATGACTAGAGACCTGTTTTTTACGTCTTTTTGATGATGTCGGACAGGGTTCGACAATGGACCGGAAAGGGAAAACTGCAATGTCGGACTAGGTCCGACATAGGACCGCAAAAGGATTAAGGACAGGGGTGATTTTATTGATCAACTTTCAGAAGTGGAGTTGCATAATCAGTCATTTTAGCTAATCTTGATGTTGTTAGCTTGTATACTAATATCCCACATGCAGGCAGCTTACGGCACTAAGATTTTATCTTGATAATAGAGCCGATGTACAGACTCCTACAGATTTCCTCCTCGACATGACGCAGATTGTCCTTACCAAAACTTATTTTCTATATGGGAGAGACTTTTATTTACAGATACGTTTGCACCTGATTATTGCTAATCTCTTTATGGAATTCTTAGAGCAACATCATATATACTTACAAAACCCCTATTTTAACCAGATTATATTGTGGAAACGTGTGGCAATGTGCCCACCCCTTTGTATTTGTTTATGTATGTTTTCATTATTATTATTATTATTATTATTATTATTATTATTATTATTATTATTATTGTTGTTGTTGTATTGTATTTTTATGCAGGTGGACGAAGCCGTCCATCTTAGTTATTATTTTGAGATGACGGTGAAAAGCTGTGCGTTTGTTTCGTTTATTTATTTAAAAACCTTGTGCAGATGGTGACCATCTCCCTAGTTAATTCATTGATTAATTGTTGCTAATCGGGAGATGGTCACCTGTATAAAAACCAGCAGCTTTCTGCGCTCAGAGGAGGAGAGAGGAGAGACTGAGCAAATGCTATTGACCAGAGAAAAAGGTACTCGTTATGGAAAAACCATATTAGTTAGTGTCTGTTTTTTTTGGTGTTTGGCCAATGCACCCTTTATTTTCTGTGTTTTGTTTAACTGTTTGTTTTTGACTGTTTTAATTTAATAAAAACACTGAGCGCCAATGCGCTCAGTTTCAGCACCCGTTTTGTTGTTGCACTCCTTCCTGGTCTGTGACGTCACCACCCACATGCCACTGAAGCCCACCTGTTCACAAAATGTTATATTGATAATATTTTTATTATCTGGACTGGCACCCAAATTGAATTGGAAGCCTTTGTTAATTACCTGAATGGTTTGATTCATTCTATTAAATTCAATTTAGAGTATTATATCGGTAGTGTCCATTTTTTAGACACCATGGTTTGCCATAAGAGGGTAATCTATACACTACTTTGTACACAAAACCGACTGATAAAAATAGCCTTTTACACCCCTTAAAAGCGGACTTCCATATAGTCATTTTTTGAGATTAAAACAAATCTGCTCAAAAACGGAAGACTTTGAACTAGAGGCACAAAAAAGTAGAATCAATTTGTGTTTCGGAATTACCCAAGAGCCTGGTTAGATAGAGCTCTCTCTCAGGTTAGACGTAAGATAAATAATGAAGTCCCCAATCCAAATCCGAATAAAAATAAAGAATATTCTAGCATTTGCTGCACAACCTACACCATTCATAGTTTAGAGGTTAATAATATCATCAAAAAACACTGGCATGTTTTGTCTGCTGATACTATTGGTAATAGGATTTTTAATAAATTGCTGTTATTTTTCTACTATAGAGGGAGAAATTTAAGGGACAATCTGGTGACTCATTTCAATGTTTGAGAGATCTAGGTGTACTGGAAAAATCTACTGGATTTTTTCCATGTCATAATTGTGCCGCCTGTGATACCGTGGTTAAAACTACAAATTTTACAAGCCATACAACAAAAAAGAGTACAATATTCTACAAGTCATTACTTGGGCTTCAACTCATGTCATTTATTTGATTTCTTGTCCTTGCCATTTGCAATATGTTGGTAAAACTACTACAGTTACGATTGTCCATTAATAAGCATAAAAGTTAAATTAGGAGAAAAGATTTTCATTCACCATTAGCTAGATATTTTGTAGATCCCAAACATTGTGAATCAAATGGTTCTTCTATCTCCATATGGTACACCTGAAGGGTTAAATGAAGAGCAAGCATTATCATGTTTTCTGTGATATAATGCGCAAGTGTAATTGTCTTTCATAAGAACTGAAAATAAATTATAGTGCATTGAAATTATCACTGTTACTAGCAGACTGTTTAGAAATGTACTCAATTATGTTACAATTGTTCTGTCCACGAAATATATCTAACATTCATGTAATGCCTTTGTAATTTTTTGATTGTTAATTTGCTCACATTCCTATAACATACAATGTATATATGTAGATATTTCTATAGTGTATTGAGAGGTAATATTTATTAATAGTGTATGTAGATATGGATGCAATTATGATATTGTCTTATTTATTGTAATATATCTATTGAAAATGGTAATAATGTATTGAAATTATTTCAATAACAGATTATCTAGACATAGATTGTATTACAATGTGATTGTCCTATATATTGCACTGTCACAAAGACGGCAGCAGTGGGTGACGTCAGACCAGAGCCAGGAAATAAATAACAGAGATGGGGTTTTGGTGAAGCTGAGCGCGTGATCGCGCTCAGCATTTAATAATCAAACAGCACAGAAAACAAAAGATTTGAACACAAAAACACGGCACATTCGCCAAAATAAACAGACATAAACAAAACGGACTATCACTAAACAAAACGGTGCACGGAGACAAACAAACACGGTGCGTACAAAAACACTTATACTTATTCTTATATTTTATTTTCTCTCCTTCTCCACTCCCGTTCTCCACTCTCGAACACCCAACCCCGAGTGAGTGAAACGTGCATCTATATATACTGTTGTGCTGGGATTCAATTACTAATTAATTATTCACTTGAATCCCAGCACGTGAATTAATTATGTGCAACCTCGTGCCTAACTACAATTATACATTTTTAAACACACGTGAAACACAGACCCGCTTATATCCCGTGTACCAATCGCTATACACCAACATTAACACATGCAACATGCAACATATAACACAAACTACGCACAAGGGCGCGGCCACATCGCCACATATACCCCCTTGCGCAGCACACATGGCCTCAACGGCCACCTCCCCTTAAAACCCAGCAGTCCAGGACAAAGTCTCGGGCTGGGAAGGGAGGCTTCAGTGGGCCCATGGCTGGCAATGCTGTCAGCACCCCTGCCGGTAGTGGCACGGCTGACAGCATGCTGGTCCACTCCTGCAGCGAAACTGCTGCTGGGGATGCTGGTCTCCTGACCTCTCCCCTTTCTTCGTAGCCGGTAGCTCCCTCCTGTGGGGCTCCGGCCTCAAGAACTCCTGCAGCGAAACTGCTGCTGGGGAAAGTGGTCTCCTGACCTCTCCCCTGTCTTTGTAGCCGGTAGCTCCCTTTCTGGGGCTCCGCCACCGCACTCCCTGTGGTGGAGGTGCGGGAAGCGGAGACAGCTCCTGCTCCTCTGCTCCGGGCAGTGGCGGAACCAGCAGGTATTCACCCTCTGCTGGTGGAGGTGGGAGGGGCAAGCAGTCCTCCCACGACAAAGCGGCGGAACCAGCAGGTACTCACCCTCTGCTGGTGGAGGAGGCAGAGGCAGCTCCTGCTGCTCTGCTCCTGGTAGAAGCAATTGAGGTGGTGGAGGCAGAGGCAGCTCCTGCTGCTCTGCTCCTAGTGGTGTCGGAACCAGCAGGTATTCACCCTCTGCTGGTGGAGGTGGGAGGGCAAGCAGTCCTCCCACGACAAAGAAGGCGGAACCAGCAGGTACTCACCCTCTGCTGGTGGAGGAGGCAGAGGCAGCTCCTGCTGCTCTGCTCCTGGTGGAAGCGGTTGAGGTGGTGGAGGCAGAGGCAGCTCCTGCTCCTCTGCTCCTAGTGGAGGAAGTGGTGGAGGTGGGAGCAGCGTAGTCTCCTGGCGATGGCGGTGCGAGCAGCGTGTAGTCTTCTGGCGATGGAGGTGCGAGCAGCGTGTGGTCTCCTACTGTTGCAGGGGACTGGTGCGGCTCCGCCTCTCTTGCAGGGGACTGGTGCGGCTCTCCCGCTCCTGCAGGGGGACTGTGGTGGAGGCAGAGGCAGCTCCTGTTCCTCTCCTCCGGGTGGTGACGGTGGGGAAGTGATACCAGCAGACGTTCACACTCTGCTGGTGGATGGGAACCCAGCAGGCATTCACCCTCTGCTGGGGACACGGGGACAGCAGGCATTCTTCCTCTGCTGGTGGACACGGGGACAGCAGGCATTCCTCCTCTGCTGGTGGAGGTGGAACCAGCAGGCATTCTCCTCTGCTGGCAGCTTGGGTCCTAGGGCTCTGGAAGCCCGACTTCCCTCTCTTTGGGCTGTGGACGACCGACTCCTCCCTTTTGGGCTGTGGACGCACCGACTCCTCCCTTTGGGCTGTGGACGCACCCGACTCCTCCCTTTGGGCTGTGGACGCACCGACTCCTCCCTTTGGGCTGTGGACGACCGACTCCTCCCTCTTGGGCTGTGGACGACCACTCCTCCCTCTTGGGCTGTGGACGCACGGCTCCTCCCACTCAGGCGAGGGACGTTCGGGCTCCTCCCACTCAGGCGAGGGACGTTCGGGCTCCTCCCACTCAGGCGTAGGACGTTCGGGCTCCTCCCACTCAGGCGTGGGACGTTCGGGCTCCTCCCACTCAGGCGTAGGGACGCTCGGGCTCCTCCCACTCAGGCGTAGGACGCTCGGGCTCCTCCCACTCAGGCGTAGGGACGCTCGGGCTCCTCCAACTCAGGCGTGGGACGCTCGGGCTCCTCCCCTTTGGGCGCTAGAGAGGACAACAGCCTTGCTAGTAGCGTGCAGGGCACCTTTTAACACCGCCTGCAACTGCTGCGCTGATGTTACTCTGGGCCCCCCTTGCTTCTCCTGATCCAGCAGCCAGTCGATCACCTCCTCTGTCACTGGCCTGCAGGATGAGTGCTGTTGTTGCTTCCTCTCTAGCGTCTTTCCTCCCTCCATTTCTCCAAAAAAAAAATCCATTTTTTTTCTCTTTAAAAAAACTGCGGTTCCCGCTCTGGCCTGAGTCCTGGAGGCGCTGTAGATCCCACGCAGGACACCACGTGTCACAAAGACGGCAGCAGTGGGTGACGTCAGACCAGAGCCAGGAAATAAATAACAGAGATGGGGTTTTGGTGAAGCTGAGCGCGTGATCGCGCTCAGCATTTAATAATCAAACAGCACAGAAAACAAAAGGTTTGAACACAAAAACACGGCACATTCGCCAAAATAAACAGACATAAACAAAACGGACTATCACTAAACAAAACGGTGCACGGAGACAAACAAACACGGTGCGCATAAAAACACTTATACTTATTCTTATATTTTATTTTCTCCTTCTCCACTCCCGTTCTCCACTCTCGAACACCCAACCCCGAGTGAGTGAAACGTGCATCTATATATACTGTTGTGCTGGGATTCAATTACTAATTAATTATTCACTTGAATCCCAGCACGTGAATTAATTATGTGCAACCTCGTGCCTAACTACAATTATACATTTTTAAACACACGTGAAACACAGACCCGCTTATATCCCGTGTACCAATCGCTATACACCAACATTAACACATGCAACATGCAACATATAACACAAACTACGCACAAGGGCGCGGCCACATCGCCACATGCACATATATTTATTATTATTATTTATTATTTATTTCTTAGCAGACGCCCTTATCCAGGGCGACTTACAGTCATTAACAAAAAATACATTTCAAGAATCACAGTACAAGTAATAATACAATTAAGAGCAAGATAAAAATGCAATGACCTTGGTTCTAGCAAGTACAAGTATATGACAAAATATGATTCAATAATGGAGCAGATAACAGTGTCAGTGATAGTTACATCAGGATAAAATTAAATACAAAATACTACAGATTAAATAACACTTGTGACAGATTACAGTACTCTAAAGTACAGGATTAAATGCAGTAAAATAGGGGGCAGATAAGAGCAAGTAAAGCGCATTTAAGGAAGAGTGATAAGTGTCCAGAGGGAAAAGAGGAGTTTCTACAGGTGCTGTCTGAAGAGGTGAGTCTTGAGGAGGCGCCGGAAGGTGGTCAGGGACTGGGTAGTCCTGACATCTGTAGGAAGGTCATTCCACCACTGCGGGTGGAATGACATGTCTGTAACATCTATCCCTGTTCAATATCTATTATAAAATTGAAGTTAATTCAAATTATTTATGGTCCATAAATGTTGACACAGCTATGACCTGTTTTTTAATGGTTTTTTAATTGATTGTTTATTTTGCACATGGTTTACACCACATTAACTGATTAAGCTAATTAAGCTAATTGCTTAAATATATGGATGTTTTTGGATTCTGGTAGCACTGATGATGGTCAAATACTAACTGAAAGTTTTGCACTTTGTTCTTTCTTTCTGCACAGTTTGTCAACTGCCTGTTATGTAAATAAAAGTGACCTGTTGGTTTTCACTCAACTTTGGCGTAGGGGCTTGTGATTTGTGTTATAAATTCAAAGAAGACTTCAATAGTAAGTTGGAGATCTGCTTCAGAGACCAAATTGATTTATATATATTTATAGACAGAGTATCAGGGATATGGGGCAGGATAAGAAAGTTTAAAAACTACAATTCCCAGCATTTCTCCCATAGACAGAAGGCAGAGGAAATTAGAACCTATGATTCCCATAATTCCCTAGCTAGTAGGAAGGAAAAGGATCTGGTTGACTCCCAGACTGGTATAAAAAGGGCCCAGTATTTTAGACATGGGTTGGGTGTAGAGATGAGAAATGCAAACCAAGGCAAGTGTATGGAGAGAAGTGCAACGTGGAAAGAAGACAGTGTTGCTTGTGAATATTTAATGACAAAGAAAGTTTGTGGTACAGACAAAGGAATCCATGTGTTTGTGTGTGTGTGTGTGGAACCTACTTACCAGAACAAACAGATATTGTGAGGAACAGTAGGACAATGAGTGTGGCTCCTGCTGAATCAAAAATACATCTATGATCTACCTTATCCAGGAATGGAGGACTCCTTCTGGATTTGAAGTAGCTGAGAAAACACTATACCCAAACAGTGACTACACCTACGCTTGTGCTTTGTTTACTTGGTGTATTAAACCAAGTGCGTTTGCTGAAAGAACGTTAATACTGCAGTGGATATTGTGTTATGAAAAGAGCCTATTTGATTACATGGACTGTATTATTAATACTCAGTAGCATTCAGACCTGAAGGAACACGCGCTGGGATAAACAAACTGGCCTAGTTTTCCTTCAAGCAGCACCAGCAGTAACTGCACTTTTGTTATTGGTTATACTTGGAGGAAATAACCTGTTTAACCCACTGCTAATACTTTGTGCACATTTAATTGGTGAATAATGTGTGAAGAAGGATTACATTTGTTACTGTGATATAAAGTGATAAACCCAGGGCTGCAAGAACAGTGTATTGCCCTTAAAATAACTGTGTTATTTTAAAAAGGGGACACTGCAGCCAAAATATAACTGAACAGAAGTCAAGAGGTTGATTTCAATACTTTATTTAAATATGGTGACAAACATTTCAAAGGGCTGTAGGGCCTAAGGACCAGAGGCCGCTGGACTGCTGGGCTTCCACAAGAGGACGCTGTCCTGTAAGCAAAGAAAATAGTAATAAGGAAAACATGGAAAATAAATATAGTTGTGCAGTAGTTAGTGATGCTTACCTTGTGTGTGAGTGCATCCTCTTCAGGTCCTCTGGATCCGCTGTGTGGGAAACCTTGGTAGTCAACTCTGTAAACAGCAAAAGGTAGTACCTGTAGAAAAAGAAAACTGAACACCTGAGACGAGTACGGATCCCTGGGGAATGTTTACCTGGAGAAGCATACTTAACCTCATCGCTCCAAAGAAGCTCAGGACTAAGATTCACTTGACAAGCCCTCACCATAGAATTCCCGTTACATCCTACTGTTTGTTGTGTGAATCCAAGTTGCAGTCACGTGACCCCAGCAAGCTACATACTGTCAATATTTTGAGTATTTTTCTTATACCTCTCATCACAGGAATTAGAAAGAAATAATTTATGATGTGCCAGATACTTGGAATTTGGAAACCTCTACTGTGCACCACCAGTGAGCGAGCACAATTTGACGTGATTTGACCAAGATTCTTTTTTCCTTTTAAGGAAACGTGCTTACCAGTGCATTTTAATAAGAAAAAATACATTTTCAAAAGTTTGTTACAAAAGACAGTACTAATAGGAATTATATACATTATTTCTATGTTGTTCATATATAAACGTGTAACATCTTTCTTTAAATAGACTCACAATTAAAACGTTATTTCTGATCAGGGTAGGATCAGGCAGGCAGAATACCAGGAAAATATAAACTAGACAACACTACTATGTCGGGCAATGAACATCGTTTTATTAAATACAGGTGGTAAACTATCGTTAGGTTACTTACCGTAACCCTGGTTCCCTGAAAGAGAAGATGACCACCAACGACATTATGTATGGGATATGCCTGCCCATTGGGTAGGTATCGCTGAGCTCTCTATACCAGAGCTGCCGATAGGCCCCTTCCTGAGATGATGCACTAATGAAGGCAGAGCAAGATCTACCACATTAAGGCGGTAGAACCTGAAGAGGGCCCAAAATGTAGCCAACCCTCTAGTGGAGTGTGCGGCTACCTTCCCAGGTGGGGGCAAGCCAGCACCGAGACTGTGCCCGCAATCCAATGCGACAGACGCTGCTTTGAGAGGGGCTGTCCTAGGGTCTGTGTCCCATGACAGACAAAGAGCTGGCCAGAATGATGCAGAGCTCTTGTCCTATCCATGTAGCATCTCAATGCTACATGGATAGGACAAAATATTGACAGTATCGGCGCATCTAATAACAGTGCCATATCTGCATCAGGTACCCTAGCTTGCAACAGCCATAGCTGTTTGCGAGCTACAACCAGGCTTGCCAGGCTTCGGCCTAGGGCTTGCCCTTGAAGGCCGGACATCTGGAGCAGCGTACTAGATATGAGGCGGAGCTCCATAGTCACCGGCTCTGGAAGCGGGGTCTCCATGAGCACGCCATCTAGGTACGGGGTGAGAATACTCATCGTGTTAGCTAGACCCTCTTTAGGTGTGTCTCTGTAACCCTACATTGAGGGTTAGGGCATATGGGGAAACTTGCCATCCCCAGTTTCTTCACGTCCCCTAATGCAGCAAGCCTAGCAGCTTGCTTCAACACACTGGCCACTGATGCCGGTCAGTCCAAAGAGGAGCGTACTTCCTGCATGAAATCAGGAAACTGTGGGAAGGGTTACACTGCAGGAGCCACTGCCTTTGCCAAGAATATGGACTGGCGGGGCTCTGATGGTTTTGTCCGGGGGATCTGCAAGAAGCTTGCAGCACGCCCCCTCAGTGCCGATATAGAGCTGGGCAACAGTGGCAAACTAGACTCGGCAACCTCTGAGCTAGGTGCTGTCACAGTCAATTGTGCTGGTTCCCCTTCTTCCTCCATCTCAGTGGGGATTAGGCTGCTAACGATAGCGTGTCCTTCTCCGTCATCAATGGCTGCGATTCAGGCTCGGCTTGGGCTCCCGTGGGAAAAAGAGAAATGGCTTCCTCAGGATGACGGTTTTAATCCCTCGGTGGGCGGGACCGAGTGCATCATCCCAGGAAGGTGCCTATCGGCAGTTCTGGTATAGAGAGCTCAGCAATTGCCTACCCAATGGGCAGGCATATCCCATACATATTGTCGTTGGTGGTCGTCTTCGAATTGAAAGGGAAACTTAACAAACAGGGCAGATCTAGAATACACAGTCATGGCAAGCGGTTTGCACTGCCCGTTAATTAAAACAATAACTAAACACAGAATTATAATTTAAAACTAAAGGGCAGTGCGGCTCAATATCTGCATGGAGATGTAGCTCACAAAAAATAAAACCAATACAGCCCGTCTCCAGCACCCCTCTAAAACCCCAATGCCTTTTAACAATAGCACCGCCATAGCCGCTTTTTGATCGGCTTTTGCAATTCAAATTTAAATATCTCTGCATATGTGAATATCTCATGCATGTCCGTTCTTAAGTATTACTAAATATTTGAATTAAATACCCATACGGTGTTTCAGCTGCAGAATCGTAAAAATGAATAAGTTATAAGCACTTGCTTCTTCAACCGCCAGACCCACAGTTTATGCGGCATATTGAAATCAATACAATATAGCCGACAATTTAGTCTGGGCTTTGTAATAAAATCAAAGTCATTGTGATAGAACGTATTATATACTCCTGTCGAGTGCTGAAACACTAATGAAAGTCATTCTACGCTTTATATTATTATTATTATTATTATTATTATTATTATTATTATTATTATTATTATTTATTAATTTTATTAGCAAAATATACACATTGAATCACAATACAGTGTGATATAGCTACGCTACTTTTTTCTCATCTTCCTGTCCTCTGAATAGAGTTACCACCAACAGCTCAAGCCATGCGAGCCCCCCTGCACTCCACTCCACTCCTCAGGAAGAACGACTGTGCCACCCTGAGTGTGTACAGGTGTAAAAAAATGTGCTTCTTCTAAGTTCTCTGCACAAATCAGTGACCATCGGGACTGATGCTAAACGAAAGCCAGAGGCATTTTACAACGCAACGAAGTATGGTGTGGATATACTGGATCAAATGGCACGGCTGTATTCTGTCAAAGGTGGTGCTCGCAGGTGGCATGTGGCTGTTATTTTATAATATTTTGGACCTGGCAGCCATCAACGCTTTGGTTTTGTACAAGGAGTGCACTGCCAACACAGTCACTCAAAGGGGCTTCATTTTGCAGCTAGCCCTGGAGCTACGGCAGAAACATTTTGATAAGAGACACGAAAGCCGGCTGGCAAATGCCCCTGAACTTTTATTCAGTGCGCCCACTGGCACACTGAATAAAAGACAATGCCAGGCTGTTAAATGCAATAAAAATAGAACTTTTAATGTCTGCGCCCATTGTGAAAAGGCAGTCTGTGTCAAATGCACTGGTACAGTTGAAAAGCATGTTTTCGGCGTAGATTGTATTAAGAAAGCTGTAATATAACTCTGAACAGACAGACAGAGCCTTTGAACTCTGTTTCATCCAAAGCACTTTCGCGTTGCATAAGTTATGTTATATGTTTGTTTATGCTATTTTTATAACTAGTTATTTATGTTTTATAATTGTATATGTTCATACAGCTTTCTACACCTGTTTACACAGAAGTTTATTTGCGTTTTTATGTTTATTTATATATGCTTTTCCCTTTCAAGTCGAAGACTACCACCAACATTATGTATGGGATATTCCTGCCCTTGAGGTAGGTAATGCTGAGCTCTCTAAATCAGAGCTGCCGAAGGCCCCTTCCTGGGATGACGCCCTCGGTCCCGCCCACCGAGGGTATAAAACCATCACTCACAGGAAGATCTCCCTTTTTTCCTTCTCAAGATGGTAAGGTAAGACCTCTGTGTTTAGAGTGATAAGAAATAGCCCTCGAGTCGATTCGGGTCAGTTGTATTTCCCTAGTATTCGTGCTGAAAGCTGGCTTGCTGCTTTCCTGGAATCAACGACTCTTGAAAAAAGACAGAGTTCTTTTATCTTTCTGTCTTTCAGCGGCCTCCCCGACTGGTGGTAGCCCGCTCTTTTTTACCTATCGGTCGTATGTGAGCGACTGTCTGTGCAGTCATCCGCGAATGAGTTGTCTTTTCTTCTTGAGAGTAACACAGTATCCTCCTCGGGGCCATGCCTGGCCATATCCCCGCTGTCGAGTGACCAGGCCGCGCTCTCTTCCTCGGGGCTAGGTACTGCCGTATCCCCGTTGTCGAGTGGAGCCATCGGCCAAACCTGACCGCTGTGGTGAGTCGGTTCATGTGCATTCGGTGTACTCTCTCTCTCTCCTTCACTTCTTTCTCATTAGAAATTGTGATATTTTTGTCTGAATAAAACATCACCCACCGCAGCTTCGGCCTCTGTCCCCCCCTGGTACATGCTCCACGCTGACCAGGTGTGTGTGTTGACTACGCGGTTAGGGTACGGACTTTGCGCAGCGGCCTCTCCGGTGATGCAGTATCGCGGCACACTATTTACAAACGCCCCAGCGTAGGGCACGATAGCGTAACACGGTACGTGGTGTACGTAAGTGCCCCAGGACACAGTGTACGCAGTGCTCGGTATTCACAGCGCACGTAGTGCGCAGGTGCTAGTACCCCTGCCTTTATAGTGCAGTTACGCACAGTGCGCACGGTATGCAGTTCACGCAGTGTACGGTACCCATTGCGCAAGGCATTTGGAACGCTCGATGCAAGCAGTGCGGTGCACGTTGCGCTCGTTTTAAAGTGCAGTTACGCACAGTGCGCACGGTACACAGTTCACGCAGTGTACGGTACCCATTGGCGCTAAGGCACTTGGAACGCTCGAGGCAAGCAGTGCAGTGCACGTTGCGCTCGTTGCATAAGTACTGCTCTACTAGCGCATAGCTCGTGGTGCTGCACGGTAATACCAGTGCGCACTGAGCTCAGCTCAAGCACTGCATGAGGTGTACATATTACACAGTGCAGGCGTAGTTGGTTGTGCACTAGTGCCCATACGCTGCGTAGTACACGGTGCACTTGGGCCCACGGTACCCGGCGCAGGGTAAGCGGTGTTAGTAGCCTTAGCTGTAGCGCTAGCGAATTTTACACTGTGTTAGTACCTGTGGGTCAAACGCAGTGAAAGCAGTGCTTAGTGCTATGCACAAGCTAGACGTCCTGTCTCAGGACTCCCTGCCTAGCATCTCGAATGCAGTACACAGTGCACTTGGGACGCATGTGTTATTGCGTAAGCACTGCTCAACCTAGCACATAGCTAACGGTGCTGCACAGTATCTGTGAAAACAGGATACTCGATGTGCACGGGGCTCAGCATACCTTGCTGTAACGCTAGTGAGTGGACACACTACGTTAACATTTACCAGTGTTCAACGCAGTGCAAGTTGTGCCTCAGTGCTAATGCACAAAGTCAGCACCATATCGGGGTCCCTTCTCTGTACGGCCTGCAACGCATCATACCCACAGGACGTATGGTGCTCAGTTGGCAGGTGCTTAGTACATCAGGCGATAGCGCCTCGGTGCTCGATGCACGAGGTGCCTCGTTGCCTTCTGCCTGTAGAAGGTGTTCCACTCTGCGGTAGGCTACGCGCTGCCCCGGTCGTGTGACTGCACGTAGTCCAGGCTAGACACCCCTGTCCAGTTACTACGCTGTGTTTACTCTTTTTTTCTGTGTAACAGCCTACATCGCTTTGCGATTGCAGTCTGCTGAAAGCCTTACAGCGATCGCTGTTTTCTGTTTTCCTCTCCTATTAAGTCGCCCTGGATAAGGGCGTCTGCTAAGAAATAAATAATAATAATGTTGCAGTTTAAAAGAAAAAGAGACACGTGTTCCTCCACCGGACCCCGGCTCTGCCGTGCCACGCTGTGGAGTTGACTCTGCTGGACTGCCTCAGCCCACCCTCTCGGTGCACTTAAAATATTCAGTTCACCCGAGTTGCTGTGGTGTCTGCTTTATTACCCTCACAGCTTGCTGTTGTGTGCGTGTATGTGTGGTTTTATTTCACTGCCTTGCGTTTTTAAAAATAATAAAAAATGATACAAGTGTGATTCCTCCATTGGGACCCAGCTAAGCTGAGCCCCGCTGTTGAGATGCTTACACCGGCTTGTTTCAGCCCGCCTACTCAGTGGGCTGGTAAAAACAAAACAAAATCAGTTACCTGCGTTGCCGTGGTAACTATTATTTTTACCCGCTCAGCTTGCGTGGAGTGCATTATTTTCGTTTCTTTACTGCCTTGCAGTTTACAAATAAAAAATAATACACCGTTATTTCCACCGGGACCCAGCGCTGCTGGCCCCGCTGTTGAGTGGCTTCTGCTGGCTTGTCTTAGCCCACCTACTAGGTTCCGTGGTGACTGCCATTTTACTCTCACAACCTTGATGTTGTGTGTGTGTGTATATGTGTTTTTTCTTTACTGCCCTGCAGTTTTAAAAATAAAATGTAGTATGATATCCACCGGCAGCTCTGCTGCGCCCCGCTGTTGAGTTACATACGCAGGCTTGCTTCAGCCCGCATACTCGGTGGGCTGGAAAAAAAAAAAAAAATCAGTTAACCGCGTTGCCGTGGGTACTGATATTTTTTACCCGCACATCTTGCTGTGGTGTGTGTGTGCATTTGTTTCTTTACTGCCCGGCAGTTAGAAATAAATAATAAGCAAGATTCTTGCACGGGAACCCGGCTCTGCTGTGTCCCGCGGTTGAGTTGAATCTGCCGGCTTGTTTCAGCCCGCCTACTCGGCGCGTTTGGTCACCCGCCTGGCATGGTGAATGTGTTTCTCCCATAGCCGAATGGCTGGGTATAAGCCTGGGTATATTACTGCCTTTGCAGTTAAAAAGAAATAACAGGTTGCAGCTCCTTGAGCCTGTGCTCCACCCTGGCATACACTATGCGCTGCCATGTTGTGTGACTGCACGCAGTCCAGAACCACGTTATTACCGCTCTGCACCATAGTGCAGCACCGTGTGCTCGCCTGTACTGCTCTCCTGATTGCCTACCGCAGCCACTCGAGTCTGGGTATCCACCCTGGTGTATGCTATGCACTACCCCAGGTTGTGTTGACTTCACGCGGTTAAGGCTGGGCGCCTCTCAGTCGGCGCCCTCGGTGTTTAGATGCACCATGCCTCAGTGCTTAGCACCAAAGCATGTGAATAACACCTTCACTCGGTGCCCAATGCTTCGGTGCACCAGTACTGTATTCTACCTCACTCAGTGTCCTCAGTACAGTGCTTCAGTACACGGCTGAGCTGTACGCGGCGCTGGGCCTGGCCAGGCAGCAGGCTCAAGCCCTTGCCCTTGCTCAGCCAATAACGCTGGCCCCGGAGCTGACCCCGCCTGCACCAGTGGTTGCCCCGGATGTTACGTCCTGGCATCTGCCGTACTTGCCAGGCTGTCTGGCCGGGTGAATGGTTTATCACACTGGACTGAAGGAACGCGGATTCCACTTTTCTATTTGTACAGCGCACAGGAAGTATCACCGCTTCGCCTTACAGGGGAGCGTCCTGAGTTTTCTGTGCTATGGTTCAACCTCTCCTTAGCCCCCCACACGTTTCAAAGTGCATGGATGCCATCCTAGCTCCCTTGCGGCTGCAAGTGATCAGGGTAATGAATTAGCTGAATGACTGGTTGATCTGCCCAGTCGCAGGAAGGAGCAGTAGCCCACACAGTGCAAGCCTACCTGTCGGACGACAGAGTGGCTGCCATTTGCAACTGTCTGGCCCTGTTCAACAAGGGTTCACAGTATAATTGGTGTTGTGATAAAAACTATTGAGTCTGATGGCCTCGGCTTCATCACCCACCCAAGGGTTACTCCACAAGCGCCCGATCTGTGTGTGCCTGAGTGCCTTAGGCTGCACCCCATGCGCCGACAGACACCGTCAGCTGACCGTGTCTCGCCTATGCTGGGAAGCCCTAGGCTGGTGGATGCAAGCCTCTCATCTAAGCAAAGGCGCAAGCATAGGAGTGATACACAACTGTCAATTGGTGATGACAGGTGGAGGAGTTTGCGGACCCTGGTCGGATCGCTGGACATAATGCATGGGAACTGAGAGCTGAGTGGTCCAAAGTGTTTTTTGTACGCTTTCCTGCCTATACAGCTGCTCCCGGCTTTTCTAGGAAAAGTCGGGTTAGAGAAAGCGTCAGTTTTCCAAGTGGCCAGGAGAATGTGGTTTTCGACCCTGTGCCAGCTGTTGCATAGCCAGCTCTGGGAGATTCCACTTCGTTGGATCTCCTCAGTCAGGCAGAAGGCACTCTGTGGCACCCGGAGCCAGGCAGGTTCCAGCTATGGGTCTGGCCCCTTTAAGGGACCGCTGGCTAGCCCTAGGGCCATCGGACGCAGTTGGGGGTACCATGCAGAGCGCTAGGGCGGACTCCACTAGGTTTTTTGAATACCTATAAGTGGAAGTATTTTCAAGCTTGGTGTCTGGCTAGAAACCATGACCCCATCACTTGCCCTATGCCAGTCATATTGCAGTTCCTGCAAGAACTGCTTGGTGCTGGAAGGTCACCTTCCACCTAGAAGGTGTGTTCAGCGGCTATCTCTGCTTGCCATGCCCCCGTAGATTCTATGTCTCCGGGTGCGCATTTTTGGCTACCCATTTCCTTAAAGGCGTTCAGTGATTATGCCCTCCTAGGAGGACTGTTCTCTCCGAATGGAGCCTTAATATTGTACTAGAGGCTCTCACGAAGGCCCGTTTGAGCACTTACACTCCATAGGGTGGAAGTACCTGTCTATGAAGACAGCCTTCCTCTTAGTTATCACCTCCGTTAAGCGGATCAGTGAGCTGCAGGTGCTGTCTGTGCACAGCTCCTTCATGCGTGTGTGGGAGGATAGAAGCGGAGTGTCGCTGCGCACCAACCCGCTTTCCTCCCCAAGGTGATTACAGCTTTCCACATTAACCAGTCAGTGGAACTGGAGTCTTCTCATCTACCTCCGTTGCTTCAACGGAGGATGAGAGATTTAATTTTCTCTGCCCAGTGCGGGCATTGAGATGTTACGTGCTTAGGACAAGAGCGCTGCGTCAATCTGACCAGCTCTTTGTCTGTCACGGAACACGGATCCTAGGACAGCCCCTCTAAGAACCGTCTGTCACACTGGATTGTGGACACAGTCTCGACTGTGTGTAATGGTGCTGGCTTGCCCCACCCGGTAGGGTAGCCACACACTCAACTAGAGGGTTGGCTGCATCTTGGGCCCTTTCAGCGGTGCCTCGATGTCTGACAATGTACTGCAGCTAGCTGGGCTACGCCGCATACTTCTCCAGGTTCTACCGTATTAATGTGGTAGATCCTGCCTTGCCTTCTGTAGGCACAAGGGTCCTTGAGGGTGTAAGTTCACACCGCTAACCACTGGGTTAGGCAGTGCTTGTGCGTCCCTCATAGGCTGCCGTTCCTTCTCCCTCACGACGGCTCTGGTATACATTATCCCATACATAATGTTGGTGGTCGTCTTCGACTTGAAAGGGACCGTTAGGTTACTTACCGTAACCCTGGTTCCCTGAAAGAGAAGACGACCACCAACCATGAGGTCGCTTCGGTCGCCCTCACGGGTTTGACGGAAAAAGAGGGAGATCTTCTTGTGAGTGACGGTTTTATACCCTCGGTGGGCGGGACCGAGTGCGTCATCCCAGGAAGGGGCCTTCGGCAGCTCTGATATAGAGAGCTCAGCATTACCTACCTCAAGGCCAGGATTATCCCATACATAATGTTGGTGGTCATCTTCTCTTTCAGGGAACCAGGGTTACGGTAAGTAACCTAACGTTGTTGAAAAAAATAAGAACAAAGTTAGTAATTTTCAATGTGAATAAGGTGTTTCTGCTCAGAAAATGTTATGTATGATGTTCAAAAATAAAAAATATTAAGTTGTATCCGATTGTATGTTTTTCATTTTCATATCGAAGCCGTTTTAAAATGGAGCCGCACATTTTGCGGATGCGGCGGTTGAATGTAGTCCGAAATCTCAGTGGTTCTAGTGTTAAAATACTACTTTAAAAACACATACATGACGAAATGGAGACCAAAAGCACAGGCAGGGAAATACGCTTTTAAATTCGGCGGCTTTCTTTCCTATTTGTCTTTCTACCACCCGCCGAATCAGAGAGCCCCGCGGACGGGTGAGAGAGAGCACAGCTGCGAGTGTGGCGCCTTTTAGAAGCTGCGGTGCTCAGAGAGGGAGTGGGATGAGGTCATCCAGGTGGTCATGGAGTCGCTGCCGTAGAGACAGCAGCCGCTGCCAGAGAGTCCCGCGTCGCCAAGGACGGAGCATCCTATGCTACATAACCACTAGGCTACACACATTCACATCTTAACCCTTTCAACAGACTAGGCTACTATATTGATACATTGCCTCAATATAGGTTGAACAATTTTGCTATTCCTGTAATGTGTGTGTGTGTGTGTGTTATAAAGTAAAAAAGAAGTGATATCTGAAACAAAAACACATTGGAAATGTGAAAAAACAGCAAGTTACCAAAAGTGCCCAGCCATTTAAAGTAGAGATATCAAAAACACAAGCCAAGTATCAAGAAACCATTGGTGCAACCTTGCCCAGCACAAAGCAAAAAGGCACAACTGTAAAACCGATGGGGGCCAAGGTTGCCCCAATTGTTTCTTCTAACTTGTATCAAAAACACAAGCTAAGTGAGAAGAAACAATTGAGGCAACCTTGGCCAGCACCAAGGAAATAGGCACAGCTGTCAAAGCGGTGGGGTCCAAGGTTGCCCCAATTGTTTCTACTAACTTGGCTTGTGTTTTTCAGGCACAATAAAAGCAGATCAAATGCAGGGACAGGAAGTGTCTCTGTGCCCAGATCAGCAGCCAAAACGCTATGCGTTGTAACCCAGGGGACCGAAGTCCTCCTTGGTGGTTCAGGTACGCAACTACTGACACATTGTCCATGCGGACAAGGACCTGTTTGTTTTTGAGCACAGGGAGGAAATGTTGCAGCGTGAGGTGAACCGCTTTCAGCTCTTGTGCATTTATGTGCAGGGATGTCCAGCGGCCCGACCGGGATCTGCCTGCCCAGACCGCCCCCCAACCAGAGTTGGATGCGTCCGTCGTCACCACTCTCTCTCTCTCTCTCTCTGTGAGAGCGTTGCAGGATCTCCTCTACCGCTGGTCCAAAAGTATGGCCAGGGGAGATAGGCATGTCTAGTAAGGCAGACTTGTCCGCATCCGGGACCCTTGCCTGAGACAGCCACAGCTGTCTGCGCGCCACCACTAAGCCTGCCAGGCTTCTACCCAGGGCTTGCCCTTGGAACTCAGTGATCTGCAATAAGATGCCCAAGACTACACGTAGCGCTGAAGCTAGCGGCTCGGGAAGGGTAACAGCATGTCGTCCAGGTAGGCCGTCAAGAGGCCTTGTGTGTTTGCAAGGCGCATCACCTGCGCTTCAGCCTTGTAAGCCTTTTTCAGGTGGGCTTCCATGATCCTGCATTGATCCTGCATACAGGATCCTTAGGTAGACCTTGCAGACCTCCTACTGGGGGGGCTCGCACTAGGGTCGCTATGGTGGAGTCCATCAGAGGGAACTGTGCCAGCCTTATCGCTTCAGCACCTTCCATGGAGGCAAGTGTGGACGTACTCTTGGAGTCAATGGGCGCTGAGGCCAGGTGTTGCCAGGAGGCTTTGACCTCCTCCAGAAAGTCCGGGAACACCTGAAATGCCTGGGGGGTTGAGGTCTGTGCTGGCCTGAAAACAGAGCTGCGCTTTTCGGAAACTGCCTTCCAGGCAGTTCCAGAAGATCCCGACATCGGGAAGCGCTTAAACACCAAGGGGGCTGAGGCACCGAGGTGTCAAGGTTTTAGTGCACCGATGGGCGCCGAAGCACCGAGGCTCTGAAGCACTGAGGACCCGAGGGTACCACGGGCGTTGAGGCCTCGACACTGGGCGCCGAAGCACAGAGCCCTAAGTATTGAGGGCAAAGCACCAAGGTACTGGGCTGTGTCTGAGTCTGGGCTGCTTGCAGTCACACAACCAGGAACAGCGCATAGCTTGCAACGGTATGGAGCATAGCCAACAGACAGTTGCAGTGCAGTCACACAACCAGTGCAGCGTGGAGCTTGCAGTGGAGTGGAGCACCCAAGATAGTGTCTGGATCACGTGCAGCACACGGCCGGTGCAGCGTGTAGCTTGCAGCAGGGTGGCACAGCCTACAGACTTGAAGCAGTAAAGAAGAAAAACAATAGTAATAGTCAACCAATAGGGGCACTAGGCCACGCACAGCGAGTGGGCGTGCCGAGATCGCCCAGAGCCCTCGAGTCAACAGCGGCGGCAGAACGGGGCTGGACTCACTGGAGGGTCTCGTTCTCCCTTCTCTCTTTTTTTTTTTTTACAGCTGCAAAAAGCAGAGGAAAATTATAGAAAGGCACATGTAGCAAGCTGCAGAGGTTAGAAAGCAGACTATGATCACTATGCGATGTAGGCTGTTGAAAAATATATATATATATTGTGAAAGATGTCCTCCCGAGGGCGTCGTATTTCTGGCAGAAACTGGACAGAGTCGTGTACTTACACCGGTGAGTAACTTTATTAATTTACGAAACAATCTTTGATTCCCACCACCGAAAGTTCATGCCCTGTACGGGCCACTAACTATCTCACTTTGATTCCCTGTCTAGGACTACCCCAGGAAGATACTTCATTGTACTGGAACAGTCTTAGAATGATTTCTTGACTGCTGTCCCTGGGTGAAGCAATGCTCCTCCTATTGGAGTACCTGGAACAGGTAAGTGAGGTTGTGGGTAACGGCTCCCTCTGCTGGCGCACGGTATGCCCACAGGTAAGTATGCTGGAACCGGCTCCATCTGCTGGAGCACGGCGAGCACACAGGTAAGTTTACAGGAACTGGCTCCCTCTGCTGGAGCACGGCGAAACAGTACAATAGCTGCTGCAATCGTAGAACAGTCAGTAACAAAGGCAAGTTGGCTGGGAGCATTGAAACAGTACGATAGCTCCTGCTATCGTGGAGGAACGGTACCCCAGGTAGGTAAACTGGAGTGCAGTGAAACAGTAAGATAGCTCCTGCTATCGTGGCAAACTGTATCCCCGGTAAGTAAACTGAAGTGCGTTGAAACAATATGATAGCTCCTGCTATCGTGGCAAGCTGTATCCCAGGTAAGTAAACTGGAGTACGTTGAAACACATTAGCTCCTGAAATCGTGCTGAACTGTATTCCAGGAAAGTAGCTGGGGTGCGCTGAAACAATACGATAGCTACAGCAATCGTGAAACGGTGGTAACAACAGTACTAAATTCTGGTGTGTGTTAAAACAATAGTCTTAAAACTTTGTCCTGTTGTCTGTGTATTTTGTTTGTCCAGTTCCACACAGTACACAATCCCAAAATAAACGTTTTTAAATTCTGTCCATCTGTTTGGGTATTTTATTTGCAGAGTCCTTCCCAGCACACCATAACAAAACCAAACATGTCCCGACTCTAAACTGTATTAAAGGTGACGGCCACGCCAGAACCAGAGACGGGCTCTGTGCACTATTTAATACGCAAAGATTATACTCACTCTCTGCTACAACTAAAAAAAAACCGTGATGTCTTCACAACAATAAACAGTAATTCCGTAGTGCACCGCAAACAACAAATAAACTATACTTGGTCTAACACAAGAAACTTACTTTTCATGAAGCACATAATAACTAGAATTCTTCAGACACTTAGAAACCCTTTCACGCTGCGATATCAGAAGACTGTAGATCTCTCAGGTGGTGTATTCCCCACTGCCGCACACCCCGAGTGATCTGCTGGCATCCTTATATCACAGCAGACTCCTCCCAAAATTCATTAACCCCAGGGCTTCTGGGGAACGTAGTTTTTTAAACCAGACAGCCATTTCTTAAAGGGCCTACCCCCAATTATCACACATCCCTCCCCTCAGCTCAAATCCCTCGGTTTGTGCGGCCATATTAACCCCATATACCCGGGAGAGTGCGTCTGCATTTGCATTCTTTAGACCACTTCTGTGTTCAATTCTAAATTTAAATGGCTGTAACGTTAAAAACCGCCTGGTTACCCTGGCGTTCTTTTCCCGATTCTCCTTCATCCATTTTAATGGGGAATGATTGGTGACAAGTGTAAACTCTCGGCCATACAAATAATATTTTAATGACTCTATCGCCCATTTAACTGCTAAGCACTCTTTTTCTACGATAGCATATTTCCTTTCTCGTGGAAGTAATTTTCTGCTCAGATAACAAATGGGGTGCTCCTCCCCTTTTATTACCTGAGAGAGTACCACCCCCAACCCTACTTCAGATGCATCTGTTTGTACGATGAAAGGTTGACTAAAATCTGGTACTCTTAACACTGGACCCTGGCATAATAAGTCTTTCAACGTCTTAAAAGAACGATCTCCCTCTGGGTTCCACTTGACTCTCACAGAAGCTGATTTTTTTATTAAATCAGTCAGCGGTGCAGCTACCGAAGAAAATTCAGGTACGAACCTTCGATAGTACCCAGCTAACCCCAGGAAGGCTCGTACCTGTTTCTTGTCTACCGGAATGGGCCAGCTCTTTATTGCCTCAATTTTACTTTGTTGGGGTTTTACTTCCCCACCCCCGACTACAAATCCCAGGTAATGTGCTTCCTGTAATCCTAGATAACATTTTTCGGGATTGGCTGTCAGGTTGGCTTCCCTTAGGGCCTGAAGTACTGCCCCCACCTTCTCTAAATGGTCTTCCCAGGACTCTGTAAAAATAACAATGTCGTCAATATAGGCCGAAGCATATTTGGCATGGGGTCTTAGTACCCGGTCCATCAACCGTTGGAATGTTGCTGGAGCTCCATGCAATCCAAATGGCATCACCTTGTATTGAAACGGGCCCCTTGGTGTTACAAAGGCAGTTTTCTCTTTGGAGACGGGGCTTAACGGAATTTGCCAATATCCTTTAGTTAAGTCTAAGGTGGTTAAGTATTTGGCAGACCCTAATCTTTCTATTAATTCGTCTACCCGTGGCATGGGGTATGAATCAAACATTGACACTAAATTCAACTGTCTGAAGTCATTACAGAACCGCCATGTTCCGTTTGGTTTGGCGACCATGAGTATTGGACTTCCCCAAGGGCTGGTTGACTCCTCTATAACATCGAGTCTTAGCATAGCTTCGATCTCCTTGTCTACGTCCCCTTGTTTGACTTCCGGAATCCGATAGGGACGTACCCTAGTTCGGACACCAGGGGGCGTCAGAAACTCATGCTGTATGAGGGAAGTATGACCAGGAAGGGAAGAAAAGACATCACAGTTCGCCTTAACAAACGCTTTTACTTCTGCAACCTGTTGTTCAGTTAAGTTAGGTCCCAGATTTACTGACCTACTCTCGGGCTCTTGGCCCAACGCCTCTTTGGCCACCTGAAGCGAAACAAGTGCCTCTCTGTCTACCCAGGGCTTTAATAAATTAATGTGGTAGATTTGTTCAGGTTTCCTCTTGTTGGATTGGTGGACCTTATAGTTTACTTTACCCACAGCCTCTATAATTTCATAAGACCCTTGCCATCTGGAGTAGAGTTTGCTGTCGGGAGTCGGAACTAAAACCATCACTCTGTCTCCTGGTTCAAATGACCGTACCTTAGCTGTCTTATTGTATTGGGTCACCTGGCACCCCTGAGCCTGCTCGATATGTGCTCTTTCAATTGGTGTGACTTTTTCTATCCGGTCATGCATTTGTATAATGTAATCTACTATATTACGCCCTTTTGAAGTCTGAGCTTCCCAGATCTCTTTTAAAAGGTCTAAGATTCCAAGAGGCTGTCTTCCATAGAGGAGCTCGAATGGAGAAAACCCTGTTGAGGACTGGGGTACCTCCCCGATGGCAAACATTAGGTAGGGTAACATTAAGTCCCAATCCCTTCCATCCTTACTAACTACTTTTTTAACATCGACTTTAGTGTTTGGTTGAATCGTTCTACTAATCCATCCGTCTGAGGATGGTAAACTGAGGTTCGTATTGGCTGTATTTGTAATGTTTCGCACAAATCTGACATTATACGACTCATAAAAGGGGTTCCCTGATCGGTTAATATTTCTTTAGGTAGCCCCACCCTTGAAAACACTTGTATTTGTTCTTTTACTATAGTTTTTGTGGCCATATTGCGTAGAGGTATCGCTTCGGGATATCGAGTGGCGTAATCAAGTATTACCAAAATATATTCATGCCCTCGTGCGGACTTGTCTAGCGGTCCCACGAGGTCCATTGCTATTCTCTCAAAAGGAATGTCAATTATTGGAAGTGGTTGGAGGGGAACCCTTAAATTTGGACGAGGACTGGTCAGCTGGCACTCGGGACAGGATTTACAATACCTTTCTACTATTTTTAGAACCCCCACCCAATAAAATCTTTGGAGAACTCGTTGGAGGGTTTTCTCCCCTCCGAGGTGGGCCCCGAACAAATGTGTGTGAGCTTGGTGCATTACTCGGCTTTGGTATACTCTAGGAACCAATAACTGGTCATTAATAACAGTGTTCCTGTACAGTAAATCATTTTTAACTACAAAATGTTCTAGGGGATCTAACACAGCATCCTCTACTGGCGAACCATTAATGGACACAACCCTTTCTCTTATGTTTACTAGATTGGGGTCCTGTTCCTGTTCACGTCTGAAGTGCTCACTAGTGGGATTAAACTCCTCCCCTGCTGATTCTGAATCTAGTGGGTCTGTGGGTTCTAAGAGAGCTTCCCCGACGTCCCCTGGAATGTCTCCCTCTTCCACCGGGGTGCTTATTCCTTTTCGTCCTCTTTTTCCTGTTCCCCCTAACAGTATTTCTCTAGGGGCGCTCCCCGTTTTTTTTCTTCTCGCCTCTGTCTCCTAGATTTATGCTGTCGTTTACTCCTCTTACCATAAAACATTCTTATAGGGCCTACCTCCTATTATCACAAAATATATATATATATATATATATATCCCAAAAGTATTGTTTTGGCGGTCATCTTCGAATTGAAAGGGAACATAAAAACTAATAAACACCAATCAGCTCACAACCCATAGACTCATTAAGTAACTATGGATTGTGATTAAACTCAATAATAAATGCACAATAACACCCAAAATTGAATGTTAAAAGTCATGAAAAAATTTAAAAAGTATTTATAAATATAAAACCAGTTCCTCATTTTCAGTGTCACAGAGCACACTGCCCACTACCCAGATCAGGGTGAATTTCTCTAAGTCTTTCATCATTTTGTAAAAACATAAGTCAAGTTTAATCCTGGACACCATGAGAGTCTTGAACACTGAGACAGCGCTCTGTGCATTTGCATGCTCAACCTGGCTCTTCCTACTTCCCAGGATAGCCAGCTTGGCCTGCCCCGACAGAACATTTGCCAATTGGCAATGGAACCTATGCTGCTGTCTGTACTGCACCCCATGGATGAAAACAGTGTGGGAGAACCCCAGGAAGAGATTAGTGAAGATTCTCCTCAGTGCAGCAAACAGGGTCTGTAATCTAGGGCAGTAAAGAAAACAGTGAAACACTGTCTCCCTCAGTGCAGAACGGACACTGATCTCGCAGTTCCAAAATACGGTCCAAAATACGGTCCAAAATACGTTGGTAGCGTTGGGTACAGGAACTTTTGAGCGGCCTGCAGATGAAACGTTGCGATCCTGCTACTGATATCAGAGACCCTGCCCCCTCTCCAGTACTGGCAGGTACAAGACCCCCTTCTTTACCCAGTGCATCCCATCCCAAAAGAACAGCAGCATTTTCTACATTTCTTTAATGAGCATGGGCAGGGGATCGAGACATGCTAATCTGTGCCACAGCATTGAGGCCACCAGGTTATTAATAACCAGGGCCCTTCCTTTGAATGACAGCTGTAGCAGGAGCCACTGCCAGGCCTGTAACCTGCCCCTCACCTTCTCTATCAGTTAATTTGGCGATCCCTCTCCTTGCCCAGGAACACCTCCAGGACCTTGGGATCTGAGCAGCTCCACTGTAGCCCTGCTGGGAGGTCAGGGGGGGTGAGCATCACCACAAGACCCCACCAAATGGGCACTACTTTTGGTCCAGTTAATCTTAGCAGATGAGACTTTCTCAAGCTGACGTTGACAATCACACAGAATCTCCACATCCTTCCTATTGGACACAAACAATGTCAGGTCATCTGCATAAGCAGAGACGTTGACTCCCTGGGAGGGGTTGGCGGGGATCAGGATGCCTGACAACAACTGCCTCATGCTATGGGAGGGGTTCAATAGAGAGGGAGTATAGTATACCAGACAGAGGGTAGCCCTGCCTGACACCTGTCTGTACTAAAATGGGTTCACTCAGGCCACCATTCATCTTCAGTATACTGACAATGTGACAGTACAATACCTGGACAAGCTCTATGAAGCGTGGGCCAATCCCTAAAGCCTCTAACACCTTAAACAAATACTGGTGGTCGACCCGGTCAAACTTTCTCCTGGTTCAAGGAGATCAGACTGGAGTTGAAGCCAAAAAGATTGGAGGCTGCCAATAGGTCTCAAATTAAAAAGATGTTGTCAAAAATCAACCTGCCAGGGACACAATAGGTTTAATCCGACTGGACCGCTGACCGCTGACAAGATCTTCTAATCAAGACAGAGGATGGAGACTGGTCTCCAGTTCTTCAAGCAGCTCAGTTCTCCTTTCTTGGGGAGAAGGGTGATCACTGTCCACCGGCAACTCGGAGGCAACAGCCCTTCCTTAACCAATTCAACACCATGACGTACGCACGTACGTCAAATAAAAACCCACTTATAGTACCATGCCATACCTGTGTACGTCAAGTTTCCCATTCTATTCTATGATCGGTTTCTCAGTCTAGCATTTCAGGTTTCATTCTCTAAGGCAGTGCTAGTACTGTGGAATGTGCAATGAAAGTCGGGGGAGGGTCAGGTGACATTTGTATCCAATTGCGTGTCATGTAGCGATTCCAATCTAACTGTGGATGTTTATATACTGATATATATTGAGGGAAGCCATTAAACTTTTACAAGTATATACAGTATATAGTTTTTTAAATTATTTTTTTTGTTTGTTTTATTATTAGTTTTACTTGTTTAGTTGTAGTTTAAATAGTTTTTAGCGAAAGCTAAACGTGGCAACATACGTGGTCTTTCTATAATGAGCAACGGGAGTGAAGTTGGTTCGGAGGATTTCGATACCAGCGACAGTGATCCTGACTTATCACTCAGCGATGATGATGAAAAGGATGTGGAGCCAAGAACAGTACAAACTGTACAAACAGAAGAGCATGCAGCTACTTTACAGGTAAGCCAGCTGCAAACAGGAAGCTGTTTGGTTTGAAATGGCAGTGCTGTGACGAAATACTATCAAAACACAGCACTGGGTACAGGCCATGTGGCAGCCAGATCCATCACAATGCCTGCGCAAAGTAGCCCTGTACATGCATTTGTGACTATCCCTCCAACACAAGGGAAGCAGAGACCGTAAAAGGTACAGGGTCTGCTACGAAAATGAAAACAAAAGAAGAGACACAAGAAAAATGTGCAGTGGTTGCAAAGGCAACCCCGGGTTCTGTTGTATTGAACATTTCAATAAAGGCACAGAGCAAGTCGATAATGGCACACGTTTTGATGTTTTTTTTATTTTTATTTGATAATTACTGTTTACTGATTATTACTGTTATTATCGTTGTTAAAAAAAAAACATGTTTTTATCACTATATTGAATATGGGTATGTTTTATTCATCATATGTTAACATTTTATAGCAATTACAGGTTTGAAAACATTATTATTATTATTATTATTATTATTATTATTTTGAAAATCTGGTACCTGGGAAGGGGTTTCATTTTCACATCTGGAGTTGAAGTGGTTAATGCTCTCCAGCAGCACCATGTACAAATCCGAACGCAGCAGGGCCCAGAACTCTTTATAAAATTGCACAGTGATCCCGTCCAGCCCCGGGGCTCGGCGTTTTTATCTGTTGCATTGCATCGGTGAGCTCTTTTAATGTAACCAGGGGCTCCAAGCCTCCTGCCTCCTCTTTTTGAATCTGCAGGAGAACATACTGGAACTGCTGGATCTCCTGTGTGTTTTCTTCAGCCTCCAGCACCTGGCCGTAAGGGGTCTTCAAACAGTGAATCACCCTGCTCTTTGCTGCTTTCTTCTCCAACCCAAAGAAGAACTTTGTTGGCTTGTCCACCTCTGTCAAGCCCAGCGATTGTTTTTTATATTTCAGGTCCTCTAACAGTCTGCTATTTGATTGAGATTCCAGAGCTTTGTAAAGCCCCAGAATCTCCATTTCTAGCTTCTAGAGATTCATTCAGGCTTCCCGTAGCATTCTCAGTGTATTGTTGACAAAAGATCTTTATTTGGATCTTGTCTATGTCCCACCAATCAGAGATTTGCCTCAGGAATTTAAAACAGTGTTTTCTTTTTTCCCACTCAATCCAAAAAAATGTCAAATATTCTTTAAGCTACCCATCCTGTAATAATCTATTATTAAAATGCCAGTAGGTACTACGCATTTTCACAGAAGGAAAAAATGGAGACATAGTAATGAGGCAATGGTCGGACAAGCCACTGGGGGAAATAGAGCAGCCTTTAATCAATATTAAATGATGTCTGAAAGTATAAAATCTGTCCCACCTGGACTTTAGACTAGGGCCAGGTTTTATCCAGTTATACTGTCTAGCAATATTGTTTGCATTCCTCCAGACGTGTGATTCAATAATGTGGAGAATCTGCTTTGCTGACTGTGGACTCGGCTCCAAATTGTTCCTATCTAATTTATAATCCACAGTGCAATTCCAATCGCCCCCAGTAATCACAATCTTTTGTGTCCCACAGCCTGCCAGTGTACTATCAAGAACAGAAAACATATCACTCATATCCTGTGCATTATGAGGTGCGTATATATTAATAAAAAGGAAAAACGTTACTTAAAAGTGGCCTCCACCATTAAAATTATGTCTCTAACAACATTGGTTACTTTAAAAGAATCAGGTTTAAGATGTTCTGAAAATAAAATTGCTACCCCCGCACTAATATTAGACCCGTGGCTGAAACAAATTTCTCCTTTCCATTCTTTCCTCCATTCAATTTCATTAGAACTATCAGAGGGAGTCTCCTGTAGAAAATGTATATTTAATTTTTTTTATTCAAAAAAATTCAAGACAGCTGTTTTTTTGTGTAAACCACTAGTACCATTTACATTAAGACCTATTTAAAAAAAATCATAAAAGCAGAAAGGGAAAAATAAAAACAGCACACGAAAACAATACAACATAGAAAAGGGGAGCTTTAAATAGACTAAACAATATATTTATTTTTTTAATAATACTGTGAACAGTACTTAACCATTTCTTTAATCTGTAACATTCTGCTTCACTAAAATCGTCTAACCCGGCATTCTGTAATATTAGTCTGCCCGTCAATCAATCAATCAATCAATATTTTATATAGCACCTTTCATAGTGGACCACCATCACAAAGCGCTTTACAAGATGCAGTAAAACAAGAAAATCCATAATACTTCAAATACAGAGAAATGCATAATACATGACATACTGTAAAAAAAAGCATAATACATTAAATACAGTGGAAAATGCATAATACATGATAGTATCATAATACATGAAATAGTAGCAGCAACATAGCAGCTAATAGCAGATATCAGGCTTAAAGAGCATAGAAAGCAAGAGAGAACAGGTGGGTCTTGAGATTTGATTTAAAGCGAGCGACGGTGGGAGCATCATGCACCACAGCTTGGAGAGAGTTCCAAAGAGTCAGAGCCATGAAGCTAAACGAGCGTTCTCCAAGTGTGGTGCACTTTTGCTTTGGGATAACAAGCAGGCCAGTCAGAGGACCTCAGCTTGCGGGCAGGGAAATAGCGGGTCAGCAGGTTTAGGAGGTACTCGGGACCTGTGTGATGAAGGGCATTGTAGGTGAGCAGGAGAGTTTTGAAAATCTTGAACTTTACAGATAGCCAGTGCAGCTGGGCAAGACAGGGGGTGATGTGATCACATTTTTTACATCTGGTAAGGATCTTGGCAGTGGCATTCTGGACTAGCTGCAGACATTTTATGGTGCGTGCCTGGAGACCACCATATAGAGTTGCAGTAGTTGAGTTGAGAGGAGACAAATGCATGACAAAGTATTTCCGCATCTGGGCGGGAAAGGTAGGGACGGACTTTGGAGATGTTTCTAAGAGGTAGAAGGACAATTTGACCACAGAGGAGATGTGGGCATCAAAGGAGAGGTTGTTGTCAAGACGTACACCAGGGCTTCGTACTGTGGGGGAAGGCAACAGCAGACAGTTTCCGAGGTTCAGATTGTTTCAAATCAGGGAAAAAAATCCTCAATATAAATTTCTTTTGCCTTTTGTTTCTATAAAAAGTGCTTTTATGCTTTGCACGCTATAGGCTCTCCTACGTTGATACTTATTTGGGAATCATCAGTGATGTCCCCTTCCCCTGCGCTGTCAGAGTCTTGTCTCCCCGGCTGCGGAGCTCAGCAGAGAATCCCTGCAAGTTAGCCAGCCGGTGAGACTGTGCTTCCATGCAGGTAGACTCCTCCACCTGGGCAGGAGCCTGCAACAACAGAGCGCTGGGACCCACTGCAGCCCCACTCATCTCAGCTGATCTATTCCTACTAGCTTTTTTTTCTTTTGCACTGTCATATTTTCAGGGGATTTTAACAACCTTTTCTTATTTTTACCCTTTGGCATTTTGGCATCTTGATCTAAAACCATTTTCATGTTGTTACTGACTGGTAGACTTTCAGCAGGGGATTGCACTGCAGACTCTCCAGCTCCCTCATTAACAACAGGCTTTCCAGCCAGGGCCACCCCGCTGCTCTCAGCAGGAGCGCCCTGCAAGCCAGATGTTCCCTTACCCAGATCATCGCCATTAGCAGTCTCCCCTTCATCTCCTTCATGGTGAATATCCTCTGTGTTCCCCGGCCCTGTCTCCTGCCTGTCCCTCCCAGCCTCCCTTTTCTTAAATTTCTCTTTATGTCCCCGCAGTTAAAGCAGCGCATGTAATCCGAACAAGCAAAAACCATATAATTGATGCCTTCAATTTTACATTTCATTGCAAGGTTTAAATCATTTTCTAAATCATTCAGAATCATAAAAACCTGTCTTCGGAATGACATGACATGCTTGAACTGTGGAGCCAAGAGGGACCCTGCGTACTGTTACTGCTGATGAAAACAGTGATGTCATCAGCATAAGCCGACACCCTCATTGTAGCAGGAGGGACTGAGCAGGGCACTGTCCAGCCCACCAGCCTGCTCCTCAGCACAGCCAGCAGGGGCTTGATGGAGAGGGAGTGCAGCATCCCAGACAGGGGGCAGCCCTGCCTGATGCCCCTGCACACTGAGAAGGGCCGACTCATCCCACTATTTATTTTTAAAAAACTAAAAACATTACTATATAAAAGTTAATTATGATTAATGGGGGGCTAAACCCAAAGACTTGCAGGGTTTTAAACAGGTAGTGGTGGTCAACATGATCAAATGCTATGGAGACCAGCCCCACATTAAATTACCCATTTTGCTCAGACAAAAAATATCTCCGGGCTGAGACTCAGCGCCGCCCCAGCTCTCTATCTGAACAAGGAGGCACCGCCGTCCCATGTTGAGACCCAGAGCCGCCACCACTCATCCCAGGGTCTGAATCAGGAACCCCCGCAGCACAGGATTCCATGCCACCAGACAGACCTCAGCCCCTCAGACTGGTCCCCCCCCCGCTCACTCCCTCAGAGCAAGTAGGTTGAGAAGGCCCGCAGTCTGAAGAAACCTCAGTGCTCCGGTTCAACTCAACTTTATATTTTTTAGCATTTTTTGTTGATTTTTTTTCCTTTTATTGTTTACCATGGTAAACACCATCTCTGCGCTGTCTTCATCCGAGCTGCTCCCTTCCTTTTCGTCAGTCTCAGCTCTCGGCTCCGGCACCTGCTCTTCCTCCCATGCTGTCCGATTTCCCCCCGCCTCCTGCACTTCCTCAGTCTCTCTCATCAGGCAGCTTTTACCTCTGGTGCCCCTGACTTCCACACTTGAAGCAGCACATTGTATCAGAACTGACAAATACAACACATTTGCTTCCTTTTATATTGAGCATCCAGGATGCATCAATTACTGTTGATATTATTCAGCAACACGTAAGTCTGCCTTCTAAATGATGACGTTTTAGTTTTTGATTTATTAATTTCAGAGTATACTCTTGATCGGGGACATTAATTTTCCAAATCTACCCAGCTCTCTTTCCAACAACTAATTTTTCAGAAAAGGGGGCACGTTAGAAAAAATAACTTTAGTTACGGGCATTGCTAAGGAACATTTGAACCAGGGCTCCTTTTACCACAAATCCTTCCTGGACCTGCTTGTCTACATCTTGTGTCTCGCTAAAAAAAATGACTAACCTATTGTTCATTCTGGATGCGGACACAATTTTCTCTCCCCTCCCACCTCACTGACAGCGAGCAGGCAATCCTCCACCGATGCTGCACTGTCGGGTACACACCGACAGCCATGCCAGCAAGTCAGACCTGCTCCGTCCGACTGAGAGGCCATAGCTGCGGCTGAGCTGACCTAACCTAAAGTCAGCACAAATACAACCACAGCAAAATTAACAAGCTAAATAAATAAAACAAACAAAACAAATAAATGAATAAATAGACTATTTATTATAAACTAAACAAGTAATGCAATAAATAATCCGCAAACTCACTCAAGAGTTTCCACTCCTCATACCCCACTGCTTCCTCCAGCTCCTCATTGCTGTCATTTATCGCCATCATTGCTGTTTTCAACTGTTCCGCTCCCGCTGGTTCTGCTTCTGTTTGTTGTGAGAGACACTCAGCGCTGTGCTCCTCTCCCTCAGAGCAGGGAGGCACTGCAGCCCCAGGTTGAGACCCAGAGGCAACGTCACTCCTCCCCGGGTTTGAGTCAGGAGCCCCCGCAGCATGGGATTCCACAGCGCCGTGGCTCCCAGACCCGGACCTCAGTCCCCTGTAAGACCCGGGCCCGATCCCCTCACCACTCGCTCCTTCACAGCTGGCCGGCTGAGACAGCCCATGGTCTAAAGAGACCACCCCAGAGCTCTGCTCTGACACACTTTAAATTTTTTTTTAACAGATTTAACTCTTTTTTTTTTTTCTCCACCACAGTGAATCCTTGATTATCAGCAGTTTCCCCAGAGTTACTTTTTATTTGTTCTGCTGTCTGTGCTCTTGGCTCAGTTTGTTATCCTGGCCCTGTCAGTGACAGGCTCTTCCTCCCACTCTCCAGTGTTAGCAAACACAACACATTTGCTTCTTTCCACAGTAAAAGTCCAGGCTACATCAATATCCACGTTAGGATTATTTAATAAAATGAACACCTGCCTTCTAAATGATAGGACATGTTTTAATTTGGGATCCAGACTTCCCTTTATCACAAACCCCTCCTGCAACCTCAGTGAGAGAGAGAATCAGAGAAAACCAGCTGTGCTGTGACTGTGAACTGGGAGAGGTTGAGACAGAGATGCACTTCCTGGGGTTATCTGTTTGTATTGAGGAGTTGTATTTATGTTTGTTGTTTAATATCCTTTGGCAATGCTTTTGAATTTGAAAGAGAGAGAGAGAAAAAAAATACTAGGGGTCAGAATATATTACCACACAATAATATGTCTCCAGTTAGTTCTGAGCTGTAATGCGCACGTGATGACGTAGGTAGGAGTCTGATAAAAATGGTATCAGCCATGTACATACGTATGAATGTAACTAATACCATGATTAATTGTTTCAAGTTTAGGGGTCTGTTGCCCTCTAGACTGGAAAAAGTAAATCCTGATATTAGTTACCATGTGTGTGTATATATATATATATATATATATATCTATATATATATACATACATACAGTGCCGTGAAAAAGTATCTGCCCCTGTCTGATTTTCTGCATTTTGCACATTTTCACATTGTATTTGGTCAGATTCTTTTGTGGGTTGTAGTAGTATCTTCAGGTGTGAAAAAGTTATTGCCCCCCCTAGTTAACTCAACCCAATTAAAGGGATAATTAGGGTCAGCTGTTTGAGTACTTTGGTTAACAACCAGGTCTGATTTGGGCCAGCCCTGCCCAGTATGAATCTGACTAAATTTGGCCCTTACCATCAGAGTGAAGTTGTCAGCACACAGGTTCTAGAGGCACATCATGCCACAAAAAAAAGAAATTCCTGAAGACCTCTGGAAAAAAGTTGCTGATGCCTATCAGTCTGGAAAGGGTTACAAAGCCATTTCTAAGGCTCTGGGGCTCCACCGAACCACAGTCAGAGCCATATTATCCAAATGGAGAAAGTTTGGGACAGTAGTGAATCTTCCCAGGAGTGGCCGTCCCGCCAAAATCTCTCCAAGGCGGAAACCATTGCTCACTAAGAAGAACACGAATGCTTGTCTCAAGTTTCCCAAAAAGCACCTGGATGATCCTCAAGAGTTCTGGAACAATGTTCTATGGCCAGATGAGTCAAAAGTGGAACTTTTTGGCCGACATGGGCTCCGTTATGTCTGTCGAAAACCAAACACTGCATTCCACTATAAGAACCTCATACCAACGGTCAAGCATGGTGGTGGTAGTGTCATGGTTTGGGAATGCTTTGCTGCAGCAGGACCTGGACACCTTGCCATCATTGAAGAAACCATGAATTTTGCTCTGTATCAGAGAATTCTACAGGAGAATGTCAGGCCATCCGTCCATGAGCTGAAGCTGAAGCTGAAGCGCAGCTGGGTCATGCAGCAAGACAATGATCCGAAAACACACACGCAAGTCTACATCAGAATGGTTGAAGAACAAGAAATTTAAAGTTTTGGAATGGCCTAGTCAAAGTCCAGATCTAAACCACATTGAGATGTTGTGGCAGGACCTGAAACGAGCAGGTCATGCTCGAAAACCCATAAATGTCACTGAGTTGAAGCAGTTCTGCATGGAGGAGTGGGCCAAAATTCCTCCACGGCGCTGTGAGAGACTAATCAATAACTACAGGAAGCGTTTGGTTGCAGTTATTGCTGCTAAAGGTGGCGTAACCAGTTATTGAGTCTAAGGGGGCGATTGGGTGTTACATAACTTTCTTCAATAAATAAATGAAATGTGAAAGGCTCAAGACACCGCAATGCGATTAATACGCGTTAAAATAATTAATCTCTAAAAACATTTACGCGATAATCGCAGAAGTTAACTGCGATTAATTGACAGCCCTAATTATATATATATATAGTGAATACTCTGTTCAGTATTTAATGTGGTAGCCAACTGGCAGTATGAGAGGTGACACAGAGAGGCTGAAAAACAAGGTTGACAAATGGGCATTTTTATTATTCCTTGTTTTAAAGGTCACACGGAACAACCAAAATTTTATGAAAATAATAAAAAAGAAAACCTGCACACTAAGCTCACTTCTTCAACCCTCTCTAAACCTTGCACGAGCTTGACTCGTTTGCAAGTGGAAATTGTTGCATACAGCAATTACAGTCCAGTCCAGGTCAGGCTCCTTTCGGTGGCTGCTAGCTGAGTGCAGATCGGCGTTGGATCAGTAGGCTCCACAAGGTAAGTAAAGCGTGTGCTTGAAGTTTTATAATCCACAAGGTCTATCTGGTAAGTATTCCAGTTGGTATCTATCTATGCGTCAGGGAGATTGCAAACCCATGTGGCCCACACAGGAATAACAGGTAAGTAAGGTTGGTTTGAGTATACAATCCTTTGGATTAATGTAAAACCCTTTTCTTTCAGGTGTGCTGGCGCCCTCTGCTGGCAAGCACTGTGTCTGGCAGCCAACCACTTTGCAGCCTCCTGACTGATTCAAATCCCACCACAAAAAAATAAAACTTTAACAGTCTGTGTCGCGATTGCTTGTGTGGTGTTTTTTTTTTTTATTACACACAGTTCATTAAAGAGAAATAACAGTGTTTGGGCCCTCCCTTGAACCCAGACTACATAGGCCAGTTCGTATTCACAGTCCATAAAATAAATGGCCTTCCTTTTTAAGCACTGCTTGTGCACCACAGCAACACAGTCTGTTCACTATAGGCTGCTGTTTAAACAAAGACAGTCCATTCACAATAGACTAATGTTTTCAGTGCATATACACAGTTTGCACTGGTAAAACTAAATGCACTTTTAAATTCAAAGTGTTCAGCTTGGCATTTTTACATGTACAGCTGGGGCAAGCAGAGTGAGCGCTATACACAGCAGGTAGGTGAACAGGTGAGTAAAAACAGTCCCAATAATACCGTGGCTTGCTTTCTAAAAACATGCGGACACAGAACGCTGTTTTAAAAACCAAGCACAATTGAATACCACCAGCTCACGCTTTGAATTACTCACTGTAAAGATCTCTGTTTGCTCCAGTTCAACTTCAGTCCAGGCTGCAGACACGTAGCAGTTTCCTCCTGCAAGACAACAACAAAACACTAATCCCTTTGCAGTTTGAAGTCTCACAGTCACCTTTGGTTCTGGAATCTGAAGTCCTGCTCTTGTTACACACACTGTCGCCTTTTTCAATGTCTTTGTCTCCATGTTCCTATACACAGAAAGCACAGCTGTTCTTGACTCTGCTCCGCTATATTATACACACAGTTATAATAGTTGCTGTTTTAAACATGCACTTATCTGTAATGTTAAAAACCGACAACACCACTTGGTAACTCAGGCTCGCTGCTGTATAGCATAGAGCAGGGGTGCCCAATCCTGGTCCTGGAGGGCCGATGCCCTCCTGGTTTTTGTTCAAACTGTACACTAAATTGATTAATTGGAACAATTAAGCTTCTAATAAGGGATTGATTGGTCCAATTAAGTAATTTAGGGCACAGTTGCAACAAAAGCCAGGAGGGACATCGGCCCTCCAGGACCAGGATTGGGCACCCCTGGCATAGAGTAACCACCATTTCCCCTTTTTTCCATCTCTATGCCTACTTTTTAAAAAAACCCGAATTCCCACAGACAGGTCACCTGGTATTTGATCATTGGGATCATGGGAAATTAAGTTTCTTTAACACACAGTACTAATACACAATAAGTTTAGCTGTTGCCATCAGAGAAGCCCCACTTCTGGTACCACTTGTAAGCTGACTGAATGCAGGCCCCACTTTTTAGTGTGGAATTAATCACAGAGGCGAACACAGGTTTGGTTGATCTGTGTGCTTTTATTTTGGGTCTTTTTCAGGTTGAAGGACATCAAACAAAAAAACAAACAAAAAAATATCTTGCACTGAAGTAGTTTAAAAAAAAAACTATTCTCAAGGCAAACAAACAAACGGTTCCAACACTGCTCTGTCCTTCTCTCCTCGGTAACGATTTCCTGTCTAGTGAATGCTCAGCCTTTTTATGTCGCTGGGCTGGAGGAGATACTTGTTAACTGCATCGGCTACAGGTGCTGGCCAATTGAGGCAATGACTAATCTAACCACCTTAATTAACATCCCTAACTATGAGCACCTGTAGCCCATAGCCCAATTATCTCCTCCTGATCATGGCAGACTGGTTCCAGAGCTGTCAATGATCCCTCCTGTGCTGTTTGCTGGGTCCTGTCAGCCTCTCTCCAGACCACCATGCGCACCCCCTGCAGGTTGGCCTGTGAGCTGGCTCACATAATTATATATATATATATATATATATATATATATATATATATATATATATATATATATATATATATATATATCTCCTTTTGTTTCCTTTATCTTGAGTAGTAAGCCATTGTCAAACAGACAACCTAACTTGCTCAGTACAGGTTTATATTTCACAGGAGCAATTATTAAATTAACAAAACAATAAAATATGTAAATAAAACGTTGTAGCATTTTGGTTAGTATGTCATTAAGAGTTCAGTTTTGACCAAATTACATTAATTTATGCACCATCGCATTTGAGAATACATTACTAAGTGCAAACAACAAGACCATGTCCACATTTTAGAAGTAAATGTTGTTTATATATATTATTTGCTCAGCAAAAATGTTTTGAGAATTTCACCCTCATAATGTATTGTGGAAGCAAAAATTACAAGTGGTAACTATGTAAAAACTGGCAACCACACTCTCCCAAAGTGAGGATCTTATGCACAGTACAAAAAAGCCAAGTTTGGTTGCCCCTGCAGTAACAGAACTTGTAACCTTGTCTGATATGCAGGGGTTAGAATAATAGCAGTGTGTCACACAGATGCAGAGTTACCATGTTACACAATTCCATTTAGAAATCGCTCTGAAAATATTTCAGAAAATAATAGAAAATATATTTTTCAAAGCAAAATAAATTGCACCTGACAAAACGTGATGTGTTATTTTAATTGTTTCAGCTACTTGTGTTGCAACTTCATGAATCATTAATACATACCTATTTCAGTACAATTCACATTTTACACCATCTGCCTTTGAACTACATTCTGAAATGTATACCCATCAAGTCTGTAAGGAATTATTTTTATAATTATTTTCTTTGTTGTATTACTGTTTATATGACTTAAAAAGTGTTCAAATAACATTTATAGTCAGCTAATTTTGTTTAAAGCTTAACCTTTAAAAATGATCTCATACATAATGCACATTTGCTGTGGCATGCAATGGAACTGAAGAGGACTGTCTGAAGCATCTTAACAAAGACTTTTAATTAACCACAGCGTTTGAGTGCTTGGAAGTACCACACAGTGATCACAAACATCTTAAACGTAAGGGGACAGTAAACAAATACAACAACAAGGACATTTTAATTTCAATCTACTTACTCTTTGAATATGTATGGCAGGCTAAAATGATCATATTTTCATTCAATGCTTTTTTGGCTTACAATGGCAATAATGTAATTCTTTCAGACATTATTGCTTAAATTGATTTCTGCCGTAAAGAAGAGATAATCAGCACTTTCTTACATATTGTTTGAAGGTATTTGAACTTTTCTTGTTTTTTTATTTTTTTGGGAGGCTTTCTGTTCCTCCACACAGTAAGGCCAAGACAGTATCTTCACCTGACACCTATCACTAAACCATCCACGTAGTCTCCCTAGTGACTCAAAGCAACCGGATGATAAAGCACAATAATTTACAATCATTTACCATTCAAATTTAAAGACCACAAAGTGCTATAAATTATGGATGCAGGTGGCAACGTAACTGCAAAGCAAATCTACTTTCAATTTACAGTCAGTTTAAAAAAGTAGGTTAAATTAAAATGCAGGAGTGTCTTAATGTTTCTGTGTTCTATAGCTAGTGAATTCCAGAGTATAGGTGGATATGAACAGCCATCAAAGGTGACATGCTTAGGAAGAGTCAAAAATCCAGTTTTCTAATACCTAAACTAACAGTCAGAGGTGTACGGGTTCAGAAGTTCAGATATGTCAGTTGGAGAAGATAGATGGTATGGGAAGGTAGTCCAGCAAACAGCATTTTGAGAAGAATGGTCCTCGCGCCAAGTTATCAACGAGAACCGCCAGAGACTCTCTACACAGCAAGGATAGTTTACGTGTTTTCAGGGTATTGGCGCAGCAAAAGTAAATCAGCCAAAAGCACAATTTTCACCATTATTAAAAGTGCCCAGCCATTTAAAGTGGAGATATCAAAAACACAAGCTAAGTTAGAAGAAACAATTGTGGCAACCTTGGCCAGCACCAAGCAAATAGACACAACTGTAAAAGTGGTGGGGGTCAAGGTTGCCGCAATTGTTTCTACTAACTTGGCTTGTGTTTTTGATGTAAGTTCAAAGTCCGCTTTTATTGTGCCTGAAAAACACAAGCCAAGTTCGTGAAAACAATTGGGGCAACCTTGACCCCCACCGCTTTTACAAGAGCGAATGCTATCAACCAGCGAACAAGGTACTCACTAATTACAAGTGTATTTATAGTTTGCATTTTGTTTGTGCTCTTTTCTTTGTGTATTGTGTTTAAACTGTTTGTTTATTTTTGTTTAATAAAAAGCTGAGCGCTACTGCGTTTAGTTTAAACGTTCTATTGTTTTGGTTTTATTTCCTGGTCTGACGGTACCACCCACATGCACCACTCAAGCCATCTGTGACATATGGTGTCCTGCGCGTGGGATAAACCACAGCCTCCGAGTCAGACCAGGGAAGGACTGTTTTTTTATTATTTTTGAAAGGGTTTTTAAAAAAAGAGAACCTTTGCCCTGCCTGCGGGGAACGGGCCATTTTGTGGTCTGCTGCCCCGCCCTCCAGGAGGAGGAGGAGAGGGAGCACCGCGTCCAGGCAGGAGGAGCTACGACCACCTGCACTTTCCTATGGCTGGAGGAGGATTGCCTGCCACTCCTATCTTCACCACCATCCTATCTCCCCGCCTCCATCACCAGGGGGAGAAGTGGAGCTCCTGCTACCGCTGGCATGGCTGGGGGCTCCCCTCCCACCGTTGCTTCCCAAGGGTCCGCTGTTGCTGTTGCCTATGGAGGGACCGCTCCTGGCCTGTCCCGCACTGCCTGGGGTTGCCTGTCCCGCACCACCTGGGGTTGCCTGTCCCGCACCGCCTAGGGCTGCCACGCCTGCAACACCTAGGGCTGCCACACCTGCAATGCCTAGGGCTGCCATGCCTGCAATGCCTAGGGCTGCCACACCTGCAATACCTAGGGCTGCCGAACCACCATCGCCCGGGGATGCCAGTTTGCCATCGCCCGGGGATGCCTGCACGTCACCACCCGGGGATGCATGCACGTCACCGCCGGGATGCCTTTACGACATTGCCCAGGATGCCTTTACGACACCACCCGGGATGCCTTAATGACACCGCCCGGGATGCCTTAATGACACCACCCGGGATGCCTGCACGTCACTGCCCGGGGATGCCTGCACGACATTGCCCAGGGATGCCTTTACGACACCACCCGGGGATGCCTTAATGACACTGCTCGGGGATGTTTGCAAGTCACCGCCCAGGGATGTCTGCACGTCACCTCCCAGGGATGCTTGCCTGTCATCACCCGGGTTGCTGGAAAGCCTTCATGGCCAGGGGCTCGCCTCCCAAATTCACCTCCCGAGCGTCCAGAGCAGTCGCTGTCGGGCGGTCCAGTGCTGTCGCTGTCGGAGGGTCCGGAGCTGTCGCTGTCTGAGGGTCCGGAGCTGTCGCTGTCTGAGGGTCCGGAGCTGTTGCTGTCGGAGAGTCTGGAGCTGTCGCTGTCTGAGGGTCCGGAGCTTTCGCTGTCTGAGGGTCCGGAGCTGTCGCTGTCGCTGTCGGAGAGTCCAGAGCTGTCGCTGTCGGAGAGTCTTGAGCTGTCGCTGTCGGAGAATCCGGAGCTGTCGCTGTCACTGTCGGAGAGTCCAGAGCTGTCGCTGTCGGAAAGTCTTGAGCTGTCGCTGTCAGAAGGTCCAGTGCTGTCGGAAGGTCCGGAGCTGTCGCTGTCTGAGGGTCCGGAGCTGTCGCTGTCTGAGGGTCCGGAGCTGCCGCTGTCTGAGGGTCCAGAGCTGTCGTGTCGGAGGGTCTGGGGCTGTCACTGTCGGAGAGTCTTGAGCTGTCGCTGTCGGAGAGTCTTGAGCTGTCGCTGTCGGAGAATCCGGAGCTGTCACTGTCGGAGAATCCGGAGCTGTCGCTGTCGGAGAATCCGGAGCTGTCGCTGTCGGAAGGTCCGGAGCTGTCGCTGTCTGAGGGTCCGGAGCTGTCGTGTCGGAGGGTCTGGAGCCGTCACTGTCGGAGAGTCTTGAGCTGTCGCTGTCGGAGAGTCTTGAGCTGTCGCTGTCTGAGGGTCCGGAGCTGTCGCTGTCGGAGAGTCTTGAGCTGTCGCTGTCGGAAGGTCCGGAGCTGTCGCTGTTGGACAGTCTGCTGCTGTCGGAAGGTCTGGAGCTGTCGCTGTCTGAGGGTCCGGAGCTGTCGCTGTCTGAGGGTCCGGAGCTGTCGCTGTCGGAGAGTCTTGAGCTGTCGCTGTCGGAGAATCCGGAGCTGTCGCTGTCGCTGTCGGAGAGTCCAGAGCTGTTGCTGTCGGAGAGTCTTGAGCTGTCACTATCGGAGAGTCTTGAGCTGTCGCTGTCGGAGAATCCGGAGCTGTCGCTGTCGGAAGGTCCGGTGCTGTCGGAAGGTCCGGAGCTGTCGCTGTCTGAGGGTCCGGAGCTGTCGTGTCGGAGGGTCTGGAGCTGTCACTGTCGGAGAGTCTTGAGCTGTCACTGTCGGAGAGTCTTGAGCTGTCGCTGTCGGAGAGTCTTGAGCTGTCGCTGTCGGAGAATCCGGAGCTGTCGCTGTCGGAAGGTCCGGTGCTGTCGGAAGGTCCGGAGCTGTCGCTGTCTGAGGGTCCGGAGCTGTTGCTGTCTGAGGGTCTGGAGCTGTCGTGTCGGAGGGTCTGGAGCTGTCACTGTCGGAGAGTCTTGAGCTGTCGCTGTCGGAGAGTCTTGAGCTGTCGCTGTCGGAGAGTCTTGAGCTGTCGCTGTCGGAGAATCTGGAGCTGTCGCTGTCTGAGGGTCCGGAGCTGTCGCTGTCTGAGGGTCCGGAGCTGTCGCTGTCTGAGGGTCCTGAGCTGTCTGTGTCGGAGGGTCCGGAGCTGTCGTGTCGGAGGGTCTGGAGCTGTCACTGTCGGAGGATCCGGAGCTGTCGTGTCGGAGGGTCTGGAGCTGTCACTGTCGGAGGATCTGGAGCTGTCACTGTCTGAGGGTCCGAGCTGTCTCTTCCTTTATATTACAGGAGGGCCCAGAGCTGTCTCTGCCTGGGGGTCAGGAACCACCGCTGCTAAGGGGTCTAGAGCCGTCGCCATGCTCCTACCCTGTCCTGCACCGTCCAGGGCTACTGAGTCTGCCTTGCCTGGGGTCGATGGCTCTGTCTCGCCTGGGGTCGCTGGCTCTGCTTCGCCTGGGGTTGTCTGCTTGCCGTCGCCTAGGGTCTCCTGCTCGTCGTCACCTGGGGACATCTATATGCCTCCGCCGAGGGATGCAGTCTGCATGCTACTGGCCGGAGTTGCCAGTATGCCACAGCCCGAGTTGCCACTGGGAGGCCGGGAGGCCTCCGTTCCCCCCTGCACACACCTTCAACCCCTAAACCTTTGGACTTTGGGATTTTAAGGGGGGAGGTCATGTGTGCTGTGCACAAGGGGTGGTGAGTGTGATGGGGTACCCACCCCTTGTGTGTATTTTATGTATGTGTATGTTTTATGTAGGTAATTAAGGCTTCAGCCACAGTAGAAAAGACTCACTCTGGGCTCAGAGCGGAGCAGAGTTTAAGAGAGTTAAGGAGAGTAAGTGCAAATTCTTTACAGGTAAATTTCTAATTGTATATTTTAATATACAGTTGTGACAGGATGACAGAGGTTGAGACAGTGTCAAAGTTCAAAAATAAAGCTTTTAATATACAAAAATACAAAATAAACCGGCACGAGGGCCAAACAAAAAGGTTTCAAAACACAAAATACACACAAAATGAAACTTACAAAATAAGGCTTCCAGGCTGGGCGTTGCCTTCACTGGATTCAAAAACGAACAAAAACAGTACACACAGAAAACCACTGTTGCTTCTTCTCCTTCTTCTCCATGGGAGGCTGAGGCCTCCTTTTTATGCCAGGTGGCTGAGTGTTTAATTGATAATTGATTGACTGATTGCTCCCACCTGACGCTAATCAACCTGGGCAGGGAGGAGAATTTAACTCCATCCCTGCCAGCATTTCCAAGGGCAGAGCACACCTCCCGGAGGCCGCAATCGCCAAACTCCCCTTTGAACCCAAGCCCTCCCCAAGAGTCCCCTTATGTCCCTTGGGTGGGCTATTTCAGCAGGCGGTGGTGGGCGGGTTGATGTCGGATCCCCAAGCTTTCTTCAATAGCGGGGGCCCCGGACCTTCCAAGCACGTGTATGCTGGCAGGGAACCTGGACCCTGCAGTAGGAGCAACGCTGGTGGCACCTCTAGTGGCGGAGGCAGGAACAGCGGCCCGTCTCCCTCTGGTGGCGGAGGCGGGAACGGCGGCCCGTCTCCCTCTGGTGGCGGAGGCGGGAACGGCGGCCCGTCTCCCTCTGGTGGCGGAGGCGGGAACGGCGACCCCTCACGAACAGCAGGCGGAGACGGCGGACTCTCAGGAACAGCAGATGGAGACGGCGGACCCTCAGGAACAGCAGGCGGACCCTCTGGAACAACAGGCGGAGACGGTGTACCCTCAGGAACAGCAGGCAGACCCTCTGGAACAGCAGGCGGAGACGGTGGCCACTCCGGCAGCGGCAGTTCCAGCTCCTCGAGTGACAACGGTTCCAGACACTGCATTGCGGTGGTGGCTATGGCCATTCTAGCGGCCTCTGAAGTCGGGCTGGCACCTCCTGCCGTCGCAGTCGGGTGCGCCTCCCCTGAGCTCCTCTCAGGAGCATGTGCAAGGGCTGCTGAGGGGCTTCAGCCTTCTCCCCTTCTGGCTCTCGGGTCCGTGGCTCCACCTCCTCTGGCTCTCGGGACGGCAGCTCCACCCCCTCCGGCTCTCGGGACGGCAGCTCCACCCCCTCCGGCTCTCGGGACGGCAGCTCCACCCCCTCCGCTCTCGGGACGGCAGCAGAAGGGGAACCAGCAGGCATGCTCCCTCTGCTGGTGGTGGCGATGGAGGCAAAACCAGCAGGTACTCTCCCTCTGCTGGTGGAGGTGGGAGCGACACACAGTCCTGCCACGGCGATGGAGGCGGAACCAGCAGGAACTCTCCCTCTGCTGGCGGATACCTGGACTGTGGATGTTCAGCCTTCCCCCTCTTGGGCTCTGGACGCACCGAATCCCCCTTTTTGGGCTCTGGACGCACTGACTCCCCCCTCTTGGGCTCTGGACATTCGGGCTCCTCCCACTCAGGCGCAGGACGTTCGGGCTCCTCCCACTCAGGCGCAGGACGTTCGGGCTCCTCCCACTCCAGGTCTGTGTCCTGTAAAACCTCCAGGCAGTGGTGCTCCTCATGCCCATACTGCATGCATTGGGTGCACCACTCCTCTTCCTCCCAAGTCTTCCTTCCTCTCTGCCTCCTTCTCCTCCCCTCTGTTTGGGTGGGGCAGATGGCCACTGTGTGCCCATATGCCCCACAGCCGGGGCACAACTCTGCCGCGAGCCTTTTTGAAAACAACTCCCAGTCATCACCTGCCTCCTCCTGGGCCAGGGCGTAGGAGCATCCTGCCCAGCTGTGGCCGTAGACCTCGCAGCACCCACACCAGTCCGCTGGTGGCACCTCTGGGCAGGATCTCCAGCGGTGGTCCTCCTTCCCACACCAGGAACACCAGGGGAAGAGGCTGGCTGGGTCCTCCAGCTGGGGTGGCAGCAGCTTTTGATGCTGCCACTGCCTGTTTCTTCTGCCCATTTTTTTTTTCCCTCAAAACTCAAAAAAACAAATAAAAAAAAAAATACTGCCTTGAGCCTTCAGGTGGCGTTATCCCACTCTGACACCAAATGTGACAGGATGACAGAGGTTGAGACTCAGAGACAGTGTCAAAGTTCAAAAATAAAGCTTTTAATATACAAAAATACAAAATAAACCGGCACAAGGGCCAAACGAAAAGGTTTCAAAACACAAAATACACACAAAACGAAACTTACAAAATAAGGCTTCCAGGCTGGGCGTTGCCTTTACTGGATTCAAAAACGAACAAAAAAAGTACACACAGAAAACCACTCTTGCTTCTTCTCCTTCTAGAACTCTCCCCCAATGGGAGGCTGAGGCCTCCTTTTATGCCAGGTGGCTGAGTGTTTAATTGGATAATTGATTGATTGATTGCTCCCACCTGACGCAATCAACCTGGGCAGGGAAGAGAATTTAACTCCATCCCTGCCAGTATTTCCAAGGGCAGAGCCCTGCTCTGCCACAACAGTATCCATTTTCTATGTCATCATTATATCATAATTATATGATATCACTATATGGCTATATCTGGCATGCAAATCACTGTACATATCTAAATTGATCCCTGTTATCAGCCTGCAACTTGTATCCATTTGAAAAATGAGGGGATGAAGCGTCACTCAAATAAACAAGTGGCTACTGTGTCGAGAGAAAAACCCTCCTCTTCCCACCTTCTAAAATATGGCAGACAACCCCTCCCCTTAAGACTCCAAATTTAAAAAAATGTAAGGTATCATTGTGGTTGTAACCCAGACACTAATTTGTACCACAACCTGTATGTACTAGCAGTAAAATAAATACATATATAAAAACAGTTCACAAGTACAGAAATAATCAATTTAAAATAAGGGTATCAGCCATATGAAAATATAGTGTATAAAAAATAACACATTTAGATGAAATTAACACCCCTTACTTAATCATATTACTGAAGATTGCAGTTACCGATAGTGGAAACGTCTCATATATTAAATGAACTATGACACAATATTATCCTTTTTTTTACATTTTGTTATAAATTGGGAACTTGGGGAAATAAAAAGTAAGGACATTTTCTATTTTATCATAATTGCAGTTCCTTGGTCAATGTGCGATTCTAGAGACAGAACATAATCCGGACAGTGAAGTGCAATGCTGTCATAAAACTATCCCACTCAATGACGGAGCTAAAATGCCATCTAATGGCTGTTTGCTGTAACTGGAACATGGAAATAGCACTAACTATTGCTAGTACATTAGACAGTTTTGTGTCCAAATTTTGTTTTTAGCTGATTAATGTAATAGTGCTATTACGTACTATTACTTTAAAACAATTACAGAAAATGGAGTACTATATTCGGAAATTTGGTAAAATTCTCTATAGTTTTTTGTAAAGGAAATGAATAATTAATAGAGGAAATGATTTCTAATTGCACTCAAGCAGTTATTATTAAGTGTTTAATTTTAGTCTATTAGTCTAAAAACGCCTATGGGTGGGGTGAGGGGGTACAGTGTTTGATAAATAGAAGCCTTAAATATATATGTAGTATGACTCAACAGTAGTTCTTATTGATTAAATGCTGTTGGAGCTTATTGTATAATTTAGTCTACATCATTTGAATGTTGTTTTTTCCACTTACTTTGCACCTGAAGTTTCTTTCTTTTTGCATATAAATAAATGCATACCATAAGCAGTTTCACACAGGTAATATATCAACACCAACCCTTGGTTTTAAAATTCCCCCACATTTCTCACTCACTTGTTTCTTCAGCGGCATGGCGTTCTGCCGCATATTTTATTTAAAAAAAAAACCGGTAGGCTCCAGGGCATGAAGTAAAAGGTTAAAAAAGATAAAATCCACAGTTTATTGGATTATACTCCTATACAATTCAACGGTTTATAGCAGTCTAGTAGTGTAAAATGTAAGTTTGGAGAAGATTCAAGGTAGATACCATGTTCACCATGGAGAGTGTGACAGACAGACTGACTGATTAGTGCAGAAGGGGACACATTTTGAATGAGGACCCATAAAAACAACCATAGCATATGCTTCTACAAATGCAGTGTATCACTTCTAAAATGATTGTTTTAGCACTACCTATTTTTTTAGCTAATAGTAATTTTCATGAAACTGCATCTATGTGTGTGGAATTAATTTGTTTCCAGTACTGTATTTGATAACTGCATTTTTTACAGTATCCTGTTTATTATCTGCTACAGTACAGTATTGAAGAAAATATATTATTGTTTCCGTCTTCAGGGAGTTGCAAAAAGGACGTGTCTTTCGTATACTGTAGGCTACCACACGCAGATGTAGAAAAGGTGCATTGCTTCAAAAAACCTTCTACAGATTTTTTTTTTAGGTTAAATGTAGTCAATTAGTCCGTTTCCAATCTTAGAATGAGTACCTATGTAGGTATAATACATTTGTTTCAATCGCTGTATTACATTTCTTTTTTACATTATTACCCACTGCTTATTACCTACAATACTTTTTTTGAGGATTGGAGCCATTCTATATTTCTTTTTTTGTTATGATGCAAGCTCTCTTTGAGCACAATGTTTTTTTTAATTATTATTATTTATTTATTTATTTATTTTACTGAAAATATAGCTTTTTCATGCATAACACGACTTCATATTGAAGCACAGGTATGTGTTGACAAATTGTTTGGTTATTTACTGGTTAATGTTGAGTTTCCGTGTTTTATGAAATAATAATCTGATCCCTTTGCCTTTTAGGAAAGCTGGTAAAGTAAAAGATGTAGTTTAGTTCAATTTCACAGGTGTACAGTGGTATGCATGGCTAGGTGTATAAATGTTGCGCTATGGGCAGCAGTAAAGTTCAGGGTGATGCGATATGCAGTTTAGGTTACCTGTCCTGTATTCTCTGCAATGAAAAACTGGTTTGTCACAGATTAGTACTGAAATACAATTGGGCTCCTGTGTACTAGACAGTCATATTCAATAAAGCAAACAGACACAAAATGGTCAAACAAACCTTATTTCCTTATGGTTCAGGACTGTAGAGCCAAAACTTGGTTGCACACTTTGTGATTTTTCTGAATGATCCACACTACCCAGAAGTCCAAAATTCATTTCATTTTTATTAAACAAACCTTTAAAAAAATATAAAAACTGCCGCATCTACGTCCACGACACGTTTTGACTACAAGAGTCTTCATCAGGTGGTGAATATTATTGTTAATTTATACATCTCATTGTTAATCACATGTAATCACAATAAATCAATTCATTAGATTAATTTAGGGCTTTTTTTTTTAAAGGAGGATCCATATCATAATTATTGCATTATTAATTACTTCTAAACATGATTCAAGAAAGATACTCATAATCTTACTCTTAAACAAGTGTCTGAAACAGTAATTTTAAGCTTACAAGTGAGGGATATTCAGACGTTCTGATTGTATATAGATTAAATTATTCACAAATACATAATAAATCCCTATTGTGATAATTGAAGGTAACTTACAGACAACACATAGATACGTCTCACACATACCCATATTCAAACATATTTGGAATTCACTTTTGATCTGATTATAATTAATTAGAACTCACGATTTGCCTAATAAATGACATTATTATAATTATCATTAAATCTCATACATAAACCTTTTATAATCACTTCAACAAGAATAACATTGAATAAAGCTTACATGTAATGCATATATCTTCATTGATGTATTCCCCTCTTAGACGTTTCATTAAGACTGTGCGGTTCCATTGTTTTCAATGTAGATATCCAATATGCGCCCCTTCTTAGCAACAGTTTAACTACAGTTCCTCCTCTCTGAGATACTAACACTCTTCCCAAACCAATACATTTTAAAGTAGAAACTGAGCCTTGTTTCATCGTTTGGCAGTGTCTGGCAAATGCATAATCCAAATTATTGTTACGAATGGCTGCCTTATGTTCTGGTATTCAAATTTTTAAGTTGTGTTTTGTTTGTCCAATATATGATAAGCCACATGGGCATTTCAGCATGTATATAACATGAGTGGTATTGCAATTAATAAAACCTTGAATCGTAAATTTTTTACCTCTATGTGGATGGTTAAAATTCTTAGTATTTTGAGTATTGAAACAATGTACGCATTTACCACACGGGTAGTTTCCATGTATTGTTGTCGTTAGCCAATTACCACTAGGTGGTGATTTGTACATGGAAGGCACTACTGAGTCTTCTATATTGCCTCTTCTGAAGCAAAATCTTGGTGGGTAGCAGATAGTGAACCAAGCTGAGGATCACATTCTAATATTCTCCAGTGTTTCAAAATAGGATTTTTAATCTCATTGGAGAGATAATTGTGTTCCATAATGAACGTCATTCTTCAATGAACGTCATTTCTTCGTTTGGTTGAACATTGTTACTAGGTTCTATTACGCCTATTTGTTTTAATGTTTCCACTCTGTTATAGGCCGTTTTTAATATGGTACTGTTGTACCCTCTGGATCGAAAACGGTTCTGCATGTCCAAAGCTTTAATTTCATAATCTGATGTATCACTGCAAATGTTAACCCGTGAAATTCGGGGGGCGTAAACCAGGGCTTCGATATTTCCTAATTTCACCTGCCTATCATCATTGACTAATTCCATCTGTCTGTCATCATTGACTCCCTATTTAAGTACAGTCACAGCTCGGCTCTTTCTCTTGTGTTTTGCTTTTTGCCCATATAGAAAGAAAGAGATTATTAAATAGATTATCGTGAATGAAACCTTGCCTGCCTGACTTCCCTGATTCCAATTTCGACTACTAAACTACTGAAAAGGAAACGCCAACAGGATCCCTTCCCTGCTCAGCTTTTCTTTAAGGACGGGCCCCTAGCCAGACTATTAAAAACATTGTTTGATAAGGAAATCCAAATTCCACCTGGAAGCGATGGACTGCATTACACTTTCTCCCCGTTGATCCGCAGACAGATAATTGAAGATAAAGATATCAACTTAGTTACCATTCGCATCACAGCATCTGAATTCATTGATCATAGAATAGTTAATTGCAGAGATTTATCAGTCACGCTGAAATCTGGTGACCCCCTGTGGCAAACTGTAAGTCGCCCTGGACAAGGGCGTCTGCTAAGAAATAAATAATAATAATAATAATAACAGGTGCAGAGGTGATGCAGTGCAGAAATAATCACACACCAGGAAACTGTAATCCGTTTTGGAAAAGGGGGTCTTTTATTTATAACTCCCGGTCTGGTGACCAAACAATAATCCTCCTGCAATACACACCAATGTGTAAAGCACGAAAGTAACAATAATAAATGGATTGCAGTCCAAATAATAAACACACGCTATCCGCCCCACAATAATACAATGCACGGTCACCAGTCCGGGTGTGTGCAGTAGTGCTTGTGGTGGGTGATAACAATTATACAGTGACTGTGGTGTAGTGTTTTTCTGGGTAGTGCTGGCCCAAGGCGACAGCTCCGGATACGTGTTAGCCATCTAGTGATTTACAAAAACAAAAGACAATTACTAACAGCGACAAAACAAACAAAACACTCACAAATCATTTTCTGTTATTAGGGGTTTCTCCCGGTCCTTCCAGTCGCTTGTGTCTAAAAAACCAAGCAAAGGAGTAGATTGCAATTCTCCATCCCTTTTATGCTATCACACATGACCCCTTGGTAAACGAGTGCAGCTGTCTCTACTATCTGCAGCTGCTACATCGTTTCCCTTCCGCGTCAATACGTTCCTGCAACAGAGCCTCGCCTTCTTCCAGACTGACTGACTTCCCGGCCCGGGGAAAGAACTGTCAGGCCAGCCCGTCCAAAGAACTCTACTTTCGCTGCTTAGCGCCCTCTCACTTGTTTAAAAATCTGTCCCTTGGTGAGTTTGTTCTCACATTTTCCATTTTTCAAGATGTCCTATGTGCTGCGTACCCCATCGCCACCAAGAGATCAATATATGTTTTATGTTGTAGAACATTCAGTGAGATACGGGGGCGCCATGTTCTACGACTACCATAAATCATCCTCTACAAAAGCAACCACTATACTGGCTAATGACAATCATATCGTCGATTGGTCTGACCCCGACATAGATCTATTCAACCGCATTTTCAGTGGGGTAAGGGCAAACAGGTGCAGGGTATGCGCATCCACTGCGCACTCATCTGACTTGTGCCCAAAAGTGGTAATGGCAGCCTGTGGCAGTGTGACCCCGCCTTGTGCGTATTGTTTGTTTATATGTTGCATGTAGTGTGTTAAATGTTGGTGTATAGTCATTGGTACATGAGATATAAATGGGTCTGTGTAGCATGTGTGATAAAATGTATATTTGTATTTAGCCACGAGGGTTGCACATCACTTCACGTGCTGATTAAAATGTAATACTATGTGAGCACGGGGAAGAACACGTAATTAATCCATGTGCAGTTGTACCGAGATTCTAATTGAATGATTGATTAGCAATCGAGTCTCGGTACAACTGCATAAAAGACGCACATTGTCACTCAGTCAGGGTTGGGTGTACAGAGAGGAGGTACGAGGAGATAGGAGAAGCGAAACATAACAATTGCTATTGGTTCAGCACGATACTTGTTTGTCCGTTTCATCCCGTTTGTGCTTGTTTACTGTTTTGTTTGGCCCTTGTGCCCGTTTGTTTTGTGTGTGTGTTTTGTTTAACTCTTTTATATTCAGTATTATTTAATAAAGAAACCGAGCGCTTTCGCGTCTCTGTTTTAACCCGCAGCTGCTGTGTGTCTGTGTTTCTGGTCTGTGACATTACCACACCTCACCACTGCAAGCCATCCTGCCACACAGCCCCATCCATATCAACCACCCCCACCCCCCCAGATTCAGCAACCATATCTCAGCTCCAATTCCTCCCCTCCTCCCCCCCTACAGATCCGTAACCAAAGACAAATATGGCCGCCCATCAAATTTACTGGAACCAGGCAAGTTTGCAACAATTTCAATGTTTCAGTGTGTTCCACCCCTTTCTGCAGGATCCTGCATGCTTGCAGTTTTTGCAGGGGCGCGCATTCCAAGACCATCTACCAAATGACAGTCAGCACTTTTTTTCAGTCTCCACCCCATCAACATCCCAGCTCTAGCCAATGCATTCCAAATTCATGGCTTATCTAATTGACGGCCTGCAATTCGGTTTCTCCACCTGCCTTTCTAATCTCCCTTCTGTCCCATTCACATGCAAAAATCTGCGTTCTGCTTCCTCCGAGCCCCAAATTACAGTCTCTAATCCAAGCCGAGGTGGACAAAGGATTCATGGCCAGCCCCTTCCCAGCTCCACCATTCCCCATCTTCAGGATTAGCCTCATCGGAATAGCGCAAAATATTGTGAAAAAAGTGCCTAATCATCGATCTTTCCGCCCCAAGAGGCAGTTCCACTTCCAGTCTCAACACCCTAATTCCCCATGATATTAAATGCATTCAAGCAGCAGGCCATGGTGCCTGGCTCGTAAAAGCGGATATTTCAGATGCTTTTAAAGGTATGACCATTCATCCCTCCCTTCGCCACCTGTTCGGGATCTGCTGTGAGGATAAATACTATTTCGCCACTCAGCAGCCTTAAAATATTCGACACCTTGTCTGAAGCCTTCTGCTGGATTCTTCTCAACAAGTATGGAGTTCCTTTCCTTCTCCATCTCCTAGAAGACTTTCTCCTTGTATCCCCCACCTTGGACCCCCCCCCCCCAGCTCAAGCAATTTCTAATCTGCGATCCCTGTTTTCTTAACTGAGTGTCCCACTCTCTGAAGATAAAACCATCGGCCCAGCAACCCGACTAGAATTCCTCGGTATCACCCTGGACACTGTCAAATTCGAAGCCAGCCTCCACACAACAAACAGGAGCATATTCTTCAGCTCATTAACAATTTTCAAGTATCAAAATCAATATCCAAACGCAACCTGTTATCTCTCCTCGGCCACTTCAATTACTCAATTCTCTTTATTCCCCAAGGCAGAATTCATATCTCGCCTTCTCGCTGTTGCCTCAACTGCAAGAAACCTGGATTCTCACGTAAAAATCTCCTCAGAAGCAAGAAAAGACTGTGGTCCACCTTCCTGCAACACTGGAATGGCCTTTCATTATTTTACAATGATTTAATCTCAGCCCCTCATGATCTATCTTTATTTACTGATGATTCCTCCTTAGGATTTGGGGGTATTCTAATCAACGAGTGGTTCTATGGCACTTGGCCCCCCAAAATTCAAAACTTATCTCCCCATCTCAAGTCCTCAGCTCTGTTCGAGATTTACCCCATCATTGCAGCAGCTCATCTCTGGGGGCACTCCTGGACCAGAAAATCGATATTACTTTTCAGCGACAACCAGTCAACTGTCCACATCATCAATAAAGGCAGATCATCCTCCCCTCTCATCATGCAACTACTTCGCTGTTTAGTCTGGATACCAGTTTTCCATAATTTCATTATCCAAGCTCGCCATCTTCCAGGCATCAATAACGCAGCTGATGCTTTATCTCGCCTACAGGTAGTCAAGTTCCGCAGCCTGGTTCCAGCAGCAGTTCCATCCCCACTCCAAGTCCCACCGTTCCACCAGCTCATTTTCAATTAAACCCAATCCTCTCCAACCTTCTCCGATCAGGAAGAACCTATATGTTAGCAGCCCTCTCTCCATCCACCCGCTCCTCTTATGCAACAGGCTGGGCAACCTTCTCTACTTTCTGCGCTCAGAACAGGATATCCCCCACACCCTTTAACGAAAACTGGATCGTAGCTTTCATCATTCACGCTCAGGACACACTGCATTTATCTCCAACCTCTATAAAAACCTATATTTCAGGAATTCAATTCCACTTCCGCAGCATGTTCATCCCCTTGCCAACCCTTCTCTCTATCCCAGCAGTACGCCTGACACTCCGAGGAATCACCAAGAGCCTCCCTCCTGCATTTCCTTCCAGACTTCCTATAACCACAAATATTCTCAATACCCTGATATCAATTCTAAGGTCAGGATGTTTCAATCCATTTGTTAAGCAATGTGCTTAACCGCCTTCTTTGGATTTTTGAGAAGTTCAGAATTCACAGTCCCCTCATCATCTAGTTTCCTAGCCATAGGCATCCGCTCCTGTGACCTCTCCTGTGATCTACATCACATCCTTTTCCTGAGAGCATCCAAGACAAACCAACTCCGCCAAGGTCAATTCATCCAAATATCAAAGATAGATTCCCCTCTCTGCCCTTTCTCCTCTTTCTAGTTCATATCTATTAAAATACATTTCAGTTCCTTAGACCCCCTCTTCATTAATTCGTCACCAGAGCAGGTCTTTCTCCCCTATTCTATACTACACACTCCTTCAGGATTGGCGCAGCCTCTTCAGAAGCCAGAGCCTGCATCAGCCATCACCTGATCAAGACAATGGTCCTCTTCAGCAGTCAATTCCTACATCAGATCAATGCCATCCAATATTACTGCAGCTCACCAGTCCATAGCTAGTATGCCCGGAGTAAGGGGGCGCCCTGTCCGCCAGGACCACCAGAGGTTTCCCCCCAATAGAAGGGTTTTTTTCCTCTCCGCCGAGCGGATGGCCAACACATAGCTTGTTCCACTAACTATCTATTTTTTTAGTTATTTTGTTTGTCATTGATTGTCTTTGTTGTCATTGTTTGTCTTTTCTTGCCTTTTTGTTATGCATTGGCACGTGGTCTTTGTTTGTCTTCACAGGTGCGGGTTCAGTGTGGAGCCGGTGGTCCATGTTTTGTGGGGACAGTGACTCTCACTTCCCCGACCTGGAGTTCCAGTAACTCTGCAGGTTCTTCGTGTGGTCAGGGGGGACCACCGGCCACACAATTCTTTTGCAGCTCCTGCGCTATATATCTTCCCTCACGAAAGAAGGCTCTGTCTTACATCCTCCTTTACCCTCCTGGGACATGGCCCTCTTAATCTTAGTGCTCGAGTCCCATAACTAACAATTATTTGTGTTCTTTCAGATTCTTTCTTCCTTACATCAAGGCTTTGTATGAGCCATTCCGTCCTCTGAGGGTCGACCGCGGTCGCTAACTGGGACCCAGTCACGAGGCCGAGCCTATAACGACTCTCTGAGAAGTCAGAGGGCTCTGTCTTTTCAGGGGCCTGGAGGCCATTAGGGCTAGCCTCGACTCCATAGGGAAGGCTCTCTCAGTCCAGCCCATCCTTTTCTCTCTCTCCCTCTCCCCTGCTCTAGAGGCAGAGCCTTGAATCACAAATTACAAAGCACTCCCTTCCCCTCGCAGATAGATAGAAGTATTTAGCATGCCATTGCAATTAATCAAAACAAGTAGATCTAAAAAGTGTATTTGTGATTGACTGTATTCCATTGTAAATTTTAAATTACAATTATTTCTATTAACGTATTCGCTAAACAAAATTAAATCAGCTTCAGAAGCAGTCCATACCATCAAAATGTCATCAATATATTGTTTCCAAAATAACATGTTTTGCAAAGGATGGTGATAGGATTTGTCATTAATAAATAGACTTTCCCAAATGCCCATATATAGATTTGCATAGTTTTGTGCAAATTACGACCACATTGCTATACCTTGAGTTTGTAGATAATACTTATTGTTAAACAGGAAATAATTAGATCTTAATACAAATGCAGTTCATTCCAACAAAAACTGTACAGGTAAATCATTGTTTTTTTGAAAGAAAAAAATGATAAAGACTGTAATCCTCCTTTGTGTGGTATATTACTACTATACTGAGCTAGTAATTTGATAACATCTCTAGTATCAGAAAGGTGAGACGGTAACTTATTTGCAATCTCTTTAATGAAAAAGTCAATAAATTGGCTTAAAGGTTCAGAAATAGAATCATTGCCTGAAACTACTGGTCTCCCAGGTGGTTTCAGGGAATGTTTATGTATTTTTGGTAATGTATAAAATACGTGCTTTATCGGATATTCTACTTTAAGGAAATCAAACTAATTTTGTGTTATCATATTACTAGCCTTGGCTCGGTCTAAAATATCATCTCTCCCTTGTTTAAAATGTATTACTGGATCTGCAGATAGGGGCTCATAATAATCTTTATTATTTAACTGGGAGTGCTTCCAAAACATAAACGTCAATATTTTGTATCACAATACAGCCACCTTTATCAGCAGATTTAATAATAATTGTCTTGTTTTCCTGTAGTTCCTTAATTAACCCTTTACTGCATACTGGTCTAAAAAAAGTATGCTTCATTCTAGTCACCTCCTGTGTGTATTATAGAGAATATTGTAACCCTGTTTTGATACTGGTACTATACCAATACTATGGCAACACTTCCTACTTCCTGTTTATGAAGCTTTTGTTAGAGGAAACTGCTTTTTCATGCCTTCAGTAAAGAGGTTCATTTTTTTACCACTCTTAATTAAATTATCTGGTTAATTTCATATTAGAAATTTAGAATAACTGCTAGAGGTCCACTAGGATCAGGTTTTGTTTTTGCTATATCTTTCTTAATATCTCACAGACAAAAATGTAACGTCCCATTTTTAGGTCTTTATGCAGTGCAGGCCCGGGTGTTTTTTTAATAGCAATTTGTAGACATTTTTTACTTTATATTGTCAGAATAAATACATATATGTGTGGAAATGTTTTATTACATGCCTCTACTTTCTTGAGAAGCTATTTAAGTACTAAGGATAATGTATTACTTTTGTATATGCTCCTGCATTTGATTGGTTGGGCTAATAAACATTGTATTTTCAGAACAGTTCACTTGAATCTGATTCAATAGGGGTCTACCTAAATCGCGATTTCGCGGAAATCGTGAAATTGAGGGGTCACCGCGCAATTTACCTCTTAGGGGCCAATGCATACAAACAAGTACGGAGAGGAAAAAAAAACCTTGTTTAAATGAACTACTGCACACTGCAAGCGACGCAAACTAAGTATCTTCCTTATGTAGATAGCCCTTTTTGATTCCTTCACATTGCACTTAAGCAAAAAACAAACAAACAAAAACCGTCTACAAATAACATTTACAAAAAAAATTCTCCAAAGCAGTTAACGTTCTTGTTTACTATTCAAATGACAAAGTTTTAATCAGCCTATCAGTGCGTCTTTACTGCTTTTATGTGACCTGTACTGTGCAATAGGGGGTGGGACAAAGTCAGTGCTGCATTATATTGGTTTATTAGGTTGCTAAAATCTAGTTTTCAGCATTGGAGGTAAAATAGTAGAAATGGATGACAAAAAAAGCAAAGTATATTTCGGCTGATGATCGTTTCAAGATATTTCCCAAAGAAATTGTACATGCAGACTGAGGTAACTGTTTTGCATATCTTAATGTGTCTTTGGAGAAAATCACAATACTGTCTACATAGGTTTATTTAATGTTTAAACAGGTCCATGAAATGTCCGCAAAATCCTAATTTTATTCTGCAACATACCAGTGAAAAATACATAAATTTACCGCGATTTAAGTAGACCCCTAGTTATAAAAAATGATTCCATAAAATGGGAATTCAGATTATGGTAGTCTCTTTTGTCACAATACTGACATCTGGTGGTTAATTTATTGAAAGCTATATCTATTAAAACCTTTTCCAAAGTAGGCTACTAAATAATTTCCTGCATATCAGCAAACTTTTGCTAGGATCTCAAATTGCAAAACTTAATTTACAGTAATAAACACTGAGTAGTCTATTATTTTTTCTAAATTTTTTGCTAAAATGATTAGGTGTATGTCTATCAATTAAAAAAACAAAAAATAACTGGTGTTTTTTTTTGGTCTCAAAACAAAGTTTTAGTTTTACAAAAACATAGGTTACTGTTTTCTTGTATTGCTTTCACAGGAAGCTTACTGTCCTCCAAGTTCTTGATCAACTAGGAGATGATGGATTTTTTCAATCTGCCAGATTATACTTGGACCCCCCTGAACCTAGGGATGTATCTGATGAAGATAGTGAGTCAGAAGACGCCTCTCTAAATAATTTGAGTGGACACCAACTTCTGGCTTCTGTTAGGTATCAAGGGTGTAAGGTAGTCTATCTTGGAGATCTTGCGGATTCTGATGATGATCTAGAGACTTCTAACAAACCAAGTACAATTGCAGAAACATCCATTAACACAAAGCATTCAGCTGAGACAACTACAAACAGACATTTCTCAACTGACACAGTCACTAGAGACAGACGCTCTTCAACTGGTGCAACATCCTCTCGTAAAAGAAAATGTTCAACTCATGCAGCTACTATGAAAGGCCAGATTTAACAGTGACAGCTACTCCAACACCACACTCAAATGACACTTCCTGCACAAACAAGTAGTATTCAGCTGAAACAAGCCCTGCTCATACTATATTAGAGCCAAGTAAGGAAACACACAATTGAGTGAAAGCTGATCGACCAACAAAAAAAAAAAAACCTCCAGTGTGGACGGGTCAACCCCCTGAAGTTTTGAATTCTGACAAAACACCAACACAACTGTTTGAACTCTTCTTCAATGATGAAATCACTTCCTTCCTAGTAGAAATGACAAATCTGTACGCACACCAGCATGACAGACTTCACTTGAATGTAACTGTGAAAGAAATGAGAATCTTTTTTGCAGTTCTTTTCATTTCAAGTTATGTGCCTTTATCAAGAAGAAGAACTGGGAGCAAAATTCAGATACATTCAGTCTAGCCATAAGTTAAGCAATATCAGTGAATTGTTTTGAAGATATCCTTGCCAATCTACATTGTTCCGACAATGGAAATCTCATGCCGAATGACAAGCTTGCTAAGATGTGTCCTCTCCATGACATGATGAATGCTCTCTTCATGGAAAATTGGTCTGTTGAACAAGACTTAGATGTTGAAGAGGCAATGCTTGTCTACTATAGAAGGCACTCTGCAAAGCAATTTATCAGCGATAACCCAATCCAATGGGGATACAAGGTTTGGTGCCTCAACACTCGCCTTGGGTACCTGGTTCGATTTGAACTTTACTCTGGAAAATCTTCTTCATATGATGCTACTTTGGGTCTAAGGGAGATCTGTCTGTCAACTGATTGATCCATTACCTGATCTAGCCTTGTGGCGATGTGCCCCCGCCCCTGTGTTTATTTGTGTGTGGTGTGTTAATGTTGGTGTATTGTAGCTGGTACATGGGATAAAACGTGGATAATGAGCACGAGTGTTTAAAATGTATAATTCTATTTAGACACGAGGGTGGCACAAATCACTTCATGTGCAAATTAAAAGTGTATTGATATGTGAGTGCGGGAGTGCACAGATTAGTTCACGTGCTGGGATTCAAGTGAATAATTAATTAGTAATTGAATCCCGGCACAACAGTATATATAGATGCATGTTTCACTCACTCGGGGTTGTGTGTTCAGGGCGAAGGAACGGGAGAGAGTGAGGAGATAATACTATTAATAATAGTAATAAGAAGAAGCAATTGCTACGTCGTGCTGGAGGACCAGCACGGCACGGCACTTGTTTTGTTTAGTGTTTGTCCCTGTGTGTTAGTGTCTGTTCGTTTTGGTTATCTGTCTGTTTATTTTGGCCTCAAGTGCCGTGTGCTGTTTTTTGTTTAAATCTTTTATTTGTTGCATTAAACATACTGAGCGTCGCAGCGTCTCAGTTTCAACCCCAGTACTGCCTGTCTGCGTGTGTGATTCTTTCTGGCCTGACGTCACCCCTACAGCTAGCCTGTTCACAAGCCTACAGGCTGTATTTCGACAACTTCTTCACCTCACCGCGTCTTTTAAATGAGCTACGGAAGAGGAATGTTGTCGCAACTGGAACCATGAGGTTAAAAAGAGTTGAGAATTCAACCTCATCTTCGACCTGTGAATGAAATGATGAAAGAACTTCGTAGCTCATTGGACTACAGAAAAGATCATCAGGTCATCAGATTTGGTGGTCTGCAGATGGCAACTCTACAGTGTTGTCACTATAATAAGCACACCTTATGGAGTATGTCCTTTGATGAAAGCAAAGAGATGGTCATCAAAGGAACATTGAAGTGTGGAGATTGATGCGCCATACATGATATCGAAGTACAACACGCACATGGGGGGGAACTGACCGCTTTGATCAAAACAACAATCAAAACAAAATCAAAATTCGAAACAAAAAGTGGTGGTGGCCCTTTTTTGTATGGCTCCTAGAAGCAGGAATGCAGAACGCATGGCACCTCTACAGGAAGATGCCTGACCACACTGACCAACCTCTCACACTGCTTGACGTTATGCGCAATGTTGTGAGAGTGTATCTACCATGCTACAATGTACAACCACAGACTGGTCGTCAACCACTGCAAAGCCTTAAATCCTATCTCCCAGCAGATGTCTGTTTTGATGGCAGAGATCATCTTGTGGATGGGATTGACACTCAGAGAAGATGTGCTGCATGTGGGAAAAAAAGCCATATTTGTCTGCACCATGTCAAGTTGGCCTTCACCCATGTGAATGCTTCAGATCACTTCATTCTCTAAGAACTAAGAAGAGAAAGTGAGAGAACTCAAGTAGTAGTTTTGGGTTACACCTAAATATGAAGAAATCAATTTCCCTGTATGAAGGTTTTGGGTTAAACCTATTAATTTAAGTAATTGGTTTTAATAGAATTAATTATTGATCTATTTATTTATTCTCAATCACAATTTTATTTGATGTATTGTGTTGTTCGGGTTTAGTAGAATGTTTCATTGTTGCATGCATGTTTTTAACATTATTTTTCTATACTCCTTTTAATGCATTGTTATTTATTATTATAACTTTCCATTAATAACTTGTTAACACTGATAAACAATATTTTAATAAAACATTACAATTTACAATTTATGATACTGTGTGACGTGTGAATAATTTTATTGCGTTATAATATTGTGGGTTTCTGTGACACAACTCTTGTCATGTTTACAAATTTACAAAGATTAGCAAATATAAAAAAATCTGTTAATATTCATAAATTTACAAAAGTAGGAACCATTATAGCCCTAATTCTTTATTATAAAACCCCCTGCCCTGTACTGCATGATGTCCTTTTTTTGGGACGAAAATATTTTGCACTGTAACTTGAAAATGGATTTAGATATTTTAAAAAAAAATGGCTAGATATGTTCATAGGTATACAAAAGGATAGACATATGCAGATCATCAGATAAAAAAGTCACACAGTAAAGGGTTAATAGCCTTTCTGTCAGATATATTTATATTAGAATATTTTGGAGCAGGATGTTTCTTTACAATGTATTCAATATCCTTTTCCACCTATTTTCAGAAAGTACTTATAGTTGAGTTTGGAACTCCTATAGGAAAGAAGGTTGATTTTTTCTTGAACTTATTTAAGGGGTTATGTTCAGGATACCAGTACCTTTCTTTGATGCAAACTATTTTTTAAATGCAGTTTTCTAAAGAACTTATAATACTCTATTTTTAAATGAAAGACATTCAGTCTATTAGTAGGCACAAAAGAAAGTCCCTTACGTACTGTTAGTTGTATTTTAGTTAATGTCTGTTCAGACAAATTAATTACTGGTATGTCTGACTCCTGGTGGTGATTCTTTGCGTTGGTGTATATCGCTCTCCTCTTCCTCTTCCCTCTTCTTGTTTTCTTGGGACAGCTCTCTGGTTGGGAGGATAAAACGGGCTGGTTCTGAATTTTGTGATGTTCACTTGTATGTTCAGGATCACTGGAGTCACTATCCCCAGTTTAGATAGACAAGAGAGAGCTACCCCAGACTTAATCTTTACACAATTGGAAGAGTTGTATGGGGATAGAATACCAATTGCCCTATTACATGGTATGTTTTTGGATTGCAGGCAGTGATCTGGAAAGACAGAGCAGGCCTCTGCCTTGAGGTTGAGGGAGCTGTGTCATCGCCTTCAACAATAGGACCCAGATGGTTGGGACAGCGTTGATCGTATACTGTGGGATTGATTTGTCATGGGACTCCAAGAGCCTGATCTTTGGCAAGAATTGAGTCACCAGAGGCGTCAGAGGGAACGGGAGATGTTCGAACAGTTGCAGCGGGAGGCTCTCCTGTATGAGGAAGATTAGCAAGTAGACATTGGGCAACCTTCCTGTGTAATGGTAAGAGGTGGGGAGAGTCAAGATCGGGTCCCTTCAAGTAGCGACTGGAAACAGGAATTGAGAGAAGAGTTGTTAAACGACTTGCGAGGACAGATGGCTGAGATGAGGAAAATCTTATTAGAAGAGCAAATGCCACCTCAGAAGCCTGAAGAACAGCTTGCCCCAGCTCTTGTGTAGCCCTCTAGAGGAGGGCCACATGATTAGTTAGTCAAGCCACCACCTACAGGAGATGCTAGAATGGGCATCGACTGCCCTCAAAGTTCAAATAGGATGATCAGGGCCGCCCAATACTATTTGTTTATTTAGCAGACGCCTTTATCCAAGGCGACTTACAGAGACTAGGGTGTGTGAACTATACATCAGCTGCAGAGTCACTTACAACTACGTCTCACCCGAAAGACGGAGCACAAGGAGGTTAAGTGACTTGCTCAGGGTCACACAATGAGTCAGTGGCTGAGGTGGGATTTGAACCGGGGACCTCCTTGTTACAAGCCCTTTAACCAATGGACCACACAGCTTCCTATAACATGCATATATATTGTTGATAGTTTCTACTGTATACTGTTGAAATAATATGAAATCATGATTGAATTTGTTTATGTCAATTGCATTATCTAAATCAATTATTATATTTATTAAAACAAAAATGTAACTTTAATTTATGTGGCCGCTTGCTGCTGAACATATGTAGCACCCGGGAGGGGAACTCATTATTTCTGCAATACAATCAGAGTGGACATGTTTCTAGGTTCTATCCCAGAAACCAACCGGCTTTAAACCAGCCACTATGGGTCAAGTGAGCTAGTTTCCCCAACCCACAACATCGTTGAGTTGTTGCCTATCTTGGGCATGAATGTGATCAGTGCCTGCTAGGAAGAATTGTTTCCTCCCAGAAAGATGACAGCAGTAGACGGTCATGAGAAGGAGTATTTGCAGTGTGCTGCTGAGTTGTGGTGACCACCGATAAAGATCGGTGTGTTGGTTTTGCCTGCTTCGGCCATGGCAGCCCACTAGTGGTCCCCACCCAGAGTGAAATCAATGTAATGGCCAGGGTGCCTATGGGTCTTGGGCAACAAGGCTTCTATGTACTTGTAGAACCTTTAGATTTACAGAGTTCAGTGAGTGTGGCTCGCACTATCGGAATGGTGACACTGGGGAGGACCCCAGAGTGCATCAGAAACTTAAATCCCTTCCTAGTGTCTCTGAGGCCAAAGAACAAAAAGACGCGTTAGCCGCAGTGTCTCTGCGGGGTGAGGGATTGATGGTCCAACACCTGCGGGAGGTGCTGTTGAAATGGAGTGATGTGTTCTCAGCCCACGAAGAGGATTACGGGAGGACCAGCATCATACAGCACGTGATTCTTACAGAGGATGCCGCGCCTATCCGTGAACGATATATATCCTACCTTGTACCGGGAGATGCGAGCATTATTACAAGGTATGTTGGACAATCCGGGAAAGTAGTAGCCCTTGATGGTCCAAAAGAAAGATGGGACATGTCAGAAGTTAATTGTGATAATCCACAAGGATAATCACCCTCTCCCTCAAATTGAGGAAGCTCTGACAGCCATGAAAAAAGCAGAATGGTATTCTGCACTTGATCTTGCAAGTGGGTTTTGGCAAGTGGAAGTCGACCCACGAGATTAGGAGAAGACTGCTTTCACTACCCCAATGGGGTTATATGAATTCAAACACATTCATTTTGGCTTGTGTAATGCCCTAGAAACCTTTCAGAGGCTTATGCAAAGGTGCTTAGGAGATCTGGGTACAGAGATTGCACTGGTATATCTGGATGATGTTATTGTTTTCTCTTCCACCTTTGAAGGCCATCTGAAGAAACGGTGCTTGAAAGGATGAAGATGTATGGCCTGAAACTGAATCCAGAGAAATGTAAATTGTTCCAGCGGAAGGTGAAGTTCTTGGGTCAAGGGGTGGTGTCTGACCCGGAAAAGACTGCCGCTATACAGGATTGGGAGGCCCCAAAGACGGTGCATCGGGTGAGGCCATTTCTTGGGTTTGCCGGGTATTATCGAAGGTTCATTCAAAGGTTCTCCAAGATAGCTCACCCCATACATGCTTTACTAGTTGGGTCCAGTAATCAAGGGAAGCAGAAATCTGTCCCGGTCGAGTGGACCCAGGAATGTGAAACAGCCTTCGAGACCCTGAAACAAAAATTGCTACAAGCCCCAGTTTTATCTTTTGCTGATCTCTCCCAGCCATTTTGGCAATATACAGATGTCAGTTTAGCTGGAGTAGGTGCTGTGCTGGCCCAGGTACAGGATGGTAGAGAACATGTAATTGCATATGTGAGCCATAGCTTGCACCCTGCAGAGAAAAATTACGTAAACTACAGTTCTTTTAAACTGGAACTACTGGCATTAAAATTGGCAGTTATTGATAAGTTCAAAGACTTTTTGTAGGATGCCCGGTTTACTGTGTTCACAGATTTTAAAAAAACCCTTGTCCATCTCAAGACTGCTCAGCTGAGAGCAGTGGAGCAGTGCTGGTTTTAGAGTCCCAGACTGGAGAGGAGGTCCGCACTCAGACCTGCCAGGCTATAGTAGAGGTCGAGGCATTGAAGACATCAGAAGCTCCAGATTGGGGCTGGGATCCTCGAAAGTGTGTGTCACTCCAGGGCAAGGAACCAGTATTGGACTGGGTGTGACACTATGTAGAACGTGGTGGGCAGCCATCGACAGGGGAACAAATGGTGGAGACTGCCGCTGCTCTAACTTTTCTTCGACAGTGGTCCAGGCTACAAGTCAAGGAGGGTGTATTGATGCAGCAGGTTCAAGATCCAAAGAATGGTGAGATCTATATACAGATTCTTGTCCCACCAGAAGAGAGGCGCGTGCTTTGGGAGAGCATTTGGGGACCAACAAAACCTTGTCAGCACTGTGACGCAGGTTTTACTGGCCAAGAATGGAGGAAGAGTACCGAAGACGGGTATCCTGCTGTGAATGCTGTGTTCTGGTAAGGCCCGACTTGTCTCAATAGTCGTTACTGCCCCCTTTGGATTTATATTTCATATGTGTTTAAAAAGTGCACTTACCTGGATTTATAGATGCACGAGAAGTACAGGACTTCTCTCGTGTAGCCGAGTTTAAAAGCTAGGGAACTATAAGTGCAGCATCCACATTTTCCCCAGGACCGATTTCCAGGAACCACAACTTCCACCCCTATATGGACAGGTAGCTGCTGATTGCTGATGTAAACAATGAATGCCTGAGTAGGAACAAAAATGGCTGGATAGATGGCAGCTATTGGGTGGAAGTTGCGCGATAAGAACCAGTGATTGGTTCAAATAGGTCTTTAACTTGCCTTTAGTCCTTTTTAAATGATAGGATTTTAATCAGAAAACATGAGAGGAGTGGAAACCAGCAGGTGGAAGCAGTGAGTGGCGAGCGGACGACACAGACAGAGGAGACAGTGGGGTTTCCTCAGGGAGAAAGCAGATGCCAGTACTGAGTACTGAGACAGCAGCTGACCGCCCAGCAGTTTGTGAGCTATGCGGTGTTCCTGTGGCGGTGCAGCGGAAGCTGATGAGCGCTTGGGGGAAAGAAGTGTGGCACTTTGCCCCCTTAAAGCTTATAAATAGGGCTGTTTACCTTGTGTGTTTGTAGGAGCTGGATCCCTTCTGTATTTATTTCTAAACCTGCTCTGTGTAGGTGTTTATTTAAATAGATCTCTCTTACTTTAAATATGCCAAGATTATTGTTATTAGATGATGTTTGAATTGTATTTACATTTATTTTATATGTTTTTGTCAATCTAGTTTAAAAGAGAAATTTGCTGAATTAAATATATTCCCCTATTGTGTTTTTTTAAACAGATTTTTAGCTGTATTTGCTGTACCTGTTAGCCTATTAGAGAGACTAGCAGCCCTAGAAGGATTCTTTGTTTTTTTGCCCTTCACGATTTGGATGCATGGGTAGTATTTACTGGTCCTTGTTCTGTTTTGACCCTCTTACAGTAACGGTGGCCAAACTTGGACCGATTTACTTGGACAGGGACCTTACTAGGCGACTTGGTACTGGACTGACAACTCAACAGGATCTGAGTTGGGTGGGACTGTTGGGTTTGAACTTGGAGCTGTGGGACTTTCATCTGGAATACAGTTGTGTTTACTTGTATCCTGGTATCCTAAACCTTCTGACCAACTAGTATTTTAGAATCAGGACAATTCATTGTTGATGTGTTGTTTTGACATTTTTTATGTGTTCTACTGTAAGTAAAATAAAACTTGTTATTTTGTATAGCCGTGGTGTTCCTCCTCTGTATGGTCTGATAGCTGTCTTGCTCTGGGGTGCAACTAAGGGTTATTAACCTGGTAAATAGAGATAAAAAAAAGCTGTCCTAGTCCTAGTGCCCATATACCCCTGGGTGACGTGACCATGTGACATGAATAAGTAAATATCCTGCTTCTCATATGATTCATTTTTTGTGTGTATTTATTCAACCTACAGTAGTTGTAAATACATGTTCATTATTTATGTTCACTTAAGGTACAGCTACGAGCATGTTTAAATGAATGTGTTTCATTTTAACAATGCATATCCCAAGGGTGACAGAAGTCGACAATGTAAGTTAAATAAATGCCCCGTTTTTATTAATAAAAAAAAAAGGCAATAATTGTATTAATTTTCTGTGCTAAAAAGTTACTGTCACAGATGTTTCACAGTGGAACCCCAGCACAGTGCAGAAAGAGTTTGAGGTGATGCCCCCTCTGAGTTAATAAGTCAAGAAGTACTATTGTTGTGTTTTGACACCTTTTAGGGTCCAAGATATTTCCGCCTGTTTTTTTTACTGTTGAATTTGTGCCTATAACTCTTTAACTATAAAGGTTACAGGTGTAACAAACTGTGCTCTTCACTGGTTACAGTGCAAAAAGCAGGTGCGTCAGTCTGAACTACAGACTCACTGTATATAGTATGGGTATGTGAACCTGGTAGCGTGCAAGCTGCCTCCACCTTTAATAACCAGGAAGGACAAAACAGAATGACCAAGTGGGATGGAAGGAATTAGGGACTCCAGAGAGCAGTAGTAAAATATTAAAGCCAGACTTTATTTAATCACGCACACACACACTCAGGCCGAAAATGGCATGTGAGGGACAGCCCCAGGCCCAAACCAAGAGTGTCCCCCACCCAAATATGTTCAGTCAAAAGAAAGAAACTAAAAAATAAAACAAATGAAATAAGAAAACATTACAAACAAACTTTCATTTACGTGCCACACCATGTAATTCAAATGCAATACAAAGAACCCCAAAAATCCATAAAGTAATCACCAAAAGTGAAATAGGCACTTGTGGAAGGGTGAGAGATTCACTGACACAGGAAACAGAAAATTGGAGTTTCTTAACACCACTCGGGTGCACGATTTATTTGCTGCCACAAGGTGGCACTATTGTACTGTTAATACCAGCAATGGTAAAAGAAATCACAGATCACCTTTGGCGCACACACAGGTGCATTAAATAATAATCAAAAATAGAAGGTACAAAGAAAAAACGAAAATAAAACACTATTAATCAAAACTACAAAACAAAGGTGCTGCACTTCGCAGCATATACCCCATCGTCGCTAACCGCACGGCCTGGGTGTCCGTCCTACACTCAGGCGTTTCCTTATTGTCCTATACAATCACCCGGGGTCTGCCCAAGTATTTCCCCACTACAAAATATTCTATTTGTTCCTTTGTCTTTCTTTATGTTTATACAGTGGTTTTCCTCCAGCCACGCTGAGTCCGTCCGTAGCGCTTCCACTGGCTCGAATTCGTTTAGGGGGCAGATCTAAGGAAACAACAAGGTATTCGTTTATAGGTCCAGCAATTCCCCCAAGGCCTGCCTCCCAGCCACTCAGAGAGAGGGAAAGCCCACGCACCCTCTTCCCCACCTCTCTGTGTCACTGCCATGACTGGCAGGCGGATCCCACGGGACTGCCGCCCTCTTCCTGCAGCATCGTGCATACGTCAGACGCCCAGTCCAGGTCTCCCCTGTTACAGCACGGAACACAATTAGTCTGTGCCAAAGACCCCAGGAGCAGCCAACACACGCTCACCACAGACTAACTAACATAGCCCACCCCACTTTATAATTGAATCCCCTGTCCTATACAATCACTCATCCACACAGATCTTTAAAAAAAAAAACCATAGAAAAACATATAATCACAAAGAACTCAATAACAATAAATACAAAAGACAATATCAAGTATCTCCACCAGGTTAAAGTACGCTAATCATATAACAGCAATTCATTAAATTAGGGTCAACTAAAAAGGAGGGGAGTTGGTACAATCTAAATTAGGTGAGGGGGAGGAGGAGCCCTTTTCTCTCGCGGGTGAGTCAAGTTCATAAAGAGTCACAGACCACTTAAATGTAGTTCTCACAGCCTGGATCCTCATCCAGAACCCAGCAACCTCACGCCACTGCGTAAATCCAGTATCCTACTGCTCGCAATGTTACTCAGGCAGAAAACGCATTGGCTCTCGCTCAGCAGTCCTGCACACTGGCTCATGGCACTCTCTCAGCCTGCCTGTTCTCCTCTCTATCCCTCTTCTTCTTCTTCTTAGGGGTTGTTGTCACATGCCATCTAAATGGAGATGGTGACTGCCCTCTACCTTTATATATGTACATTTATTTCTTCCCTTGTATTTTCTCTCATTTCCCTATACATTTTATAAATTTAACTATACATTTCTCTTTCTTCATTTGTTTTTCTCTCCCTTCAAAATATAATTTTACTATTGTTACTTCAATTTCTATTTCCCTTAATTTTCTGTTTAATATGTTTCTTTGCTGAATATATTATTATTATTATTATTATTACATTTCTTAGCAGACGCCCTTATCCAGGGCGACTTACAATTATTTCAAGATATCACATTATTTTTACATACAATTACACATTTATACAGCTGGGTTTTTACTGGAGCAATCTAGGTAAAGTACCTTGCCCAAGGGTACAACAGCAGTGTCAACCCCTGGGATTGAACCCACAACCCTCCTGTTAGGAGTCCAGAGCCCTAACCACTACTCCACACTGCTGCCCTATATATGTATTGCACCACAATTAATACATAACCCAGTCTCATGACTCCCAACAATCCTGTGTACATGATAATTTAATGCTGTATGTCCTAACCTTAGTCTATTAATATTAGTTTCTTCCTCCCTGTTTTTTCCTTTCCCCATATGTTTGTATTTCCCTACTTCTGAGTGATTTTTATAATAAAATCTTCCCTTTCCACTGTTTTCCCATTGTTCTTGCCATACACCCATTATGTTTGCTTTAGCCACATCATTCACCTCTGCAGGACTCAAAGGTATTATTATGTCAATTTCTTTATTTAGAGTTGCTTTTTTTTGCTTCAAAATCCAAAATTTCATTTCCTAAGATACCCAAGTGACTTGGAATCCAGAATATTTGTACCATTTTTATAGCTAGTATGTAATTTCTGAACAATTTCATATATGATGTTTATCCTATCTCCTGTTTCCAATTCTAATGCCTGTATCAAGCTTAGAGAATCTGTAAATTGTCCCTCTTCTCTCCCGCAGCAGCACTGGACAAAGTCTTGATCAGATAATAATAGGGGGTTGAGCCTCCAAGGATGACGTGGTGCCACCTGCCTGTGAAAAACAAGCTCCAAAACCAGAGGCGCATGACCTGATATGACTATACTCTGATACATACAAGAACGTACAATGGGAAGCAGTTTTTTGTCCAGAAAAAAGTAGTCAATACGAGGGTATGTTTGATGGTACAGGAGAAAAAAAAGGATTGTACAGGAGAAAAAAAAGAGTACTGCCGGGCAGTTGGAAAAAGAAAGCGCCACGGATCAGAAGCCCCATATGTGTCAAGAAATGAACGAATAATCAGAGCAGATTTTGATTTTGACAACAATATAATGACCATTTGGGTCCGCAGTCACCTGGGAGGCAATGAATGGAATGGATTTGTGTACTAAAATTGCTGCTCCCCGAGCTTTGCCATGAAATTTGGAATGAAATATCTGCCCCACCCAACTCCTGTGCATACGGGAGTGGTCCGAATTTGGAAGATGTGTTTCTTGCAGAAAAGCAATGCCCACTTTCAGTTGTTGAAGGTGAGATCACACTCGATTGTGTTTCACTGGGTGATTAAGCCCCTTGACATTCCAGCTTATAAAATTAACCTGGCACCCAATATCACCAGAGTTAGTGCCAGCCACAGCAACCATCAAGATTTAGGGATGTAAAGAAAAAAAATGTAGGATGAGATACAAAACGAAACAAAACAGGCATCTTAACCTCAGATCCCCTCCCCCTGACCAATATAAAAAAAAAACATGGCAGAAGAGAGAAGGAAAGTGAAAGAGAGAAAACAAAAAAAACAAAAAAAAAACAACAACAATAGAAAAAATATAACAGCCCCCCATACCACCTATTAAGAGGTGGTAACATTCCCAAAGCTTAGTTTGTAAAGCTTTTAACCTAACCACTGTGTCTGCTCTGCTGTGCCTAACCTTACAGCACTAGTCCCAGAACTGAACTGTCTAAATGTAAGCAACCCTTAAAAATAGGTAACTATAAGAAATGTACCAAAATGTAGGAAAACACCAGAGAGAAAAATAAATAAATAAATAAATAAAACAAATAAAAACTGGTCAATGCTTATACAGTGATAATGTAATACTGCAAGAACATTTCAATTATTTAGTAAAGTATCCACATAGTAAGTCAACACCCCAAACTATATCAGTAAGAGAAACAAACCTTTTCATTTCAGCAATAACAAATAGTATACTGAACCCAGGGCCATGCAAACGTTATTTCTATCCTTTCAAACCACACACAAACGTGAATACTAAAAAAAAATAATAATAATAAAATATACATATACTGTATATATATATATATATATATATATATATATATATATATATATATATATATATATATATATATATATATATATATACATACACACACACATACACATACATATACATACATACACACATACACATACACACACACACACATACATACACATACATTTCCATACAAACACATAAAATAGTAATACTGGAAAATCCATTACAACCCAATAACACCACTGGAGCGATAGCTGCAAAGCATGCCCACCCAGACTAGCAAAACACCTGTTCTCCGTGGCACCAAAACTAAATTCCCCGGGATACATTGCATTGACGTAACCAGTGACGCGCCGTTTGCAAGTCAGTCTGATGCGCACATTTCAACCATAACAGTAATGCTTTCAACTTAGGAGAACATTCATTTTACCGAAGGAACACACACACACAAAATACAACCCACAACCATATATACACAAAAAATAATGATAATAAATAAATAAACAAAAAAGACATTTATACTTCTGTATAACGCCGGTATATTTAAATGATATTAAGTCCGCAATTACCGTATCGTATTTACTCTGTGCATTTTAGCTTAGGGAGGATCTCTCTTGAATAAAAGTCCCTTGCTGCTTCTGGAGTATCGAAGATTTTATCAGTTCCATTGAATGAAACGCGGAGATGTGCTGGATGTAATAGGCCATATCTCACCTTCGCACCACGGAGAAGCCTTCACTTCATTATAAGCAGCTCTGCTTTACCAAATCAGCACTAAAATCGGGAAAATGAAGATTCTTTTTCCAGGAAGATGAGCGCCCCTTCTCCTTGACAAGCGCAGAAGCCGCCTTAACCTGAAAATGGTGAACTCTCAAAATGAAAGGCCTTGGGCTCTCCTCTCGTGGTCTCGCAGCTGAGGAGCGATGCGCCCTATCCAGAACAGGGGGGGAGTCCAGGCACTCCTGCCTCGACATAAACTCCGTTGGTCTGCCTTCCTCCATCCCCTCTGGAATTCCAACGATGCGCAGATTATTTCTCCTACTTCGGTTCTCCAGGTCGTCAATTTTAGCAAGGAGCTTGTTATTTTCAGAAGCAAGCAAGTTGCAGGCTGATTCAACCCCAGCAAGGCGGGCGTCAAACACATTCATGGAGCCCTCCACCTCTCTAACTTTTTCAGAGCACTCAGACAACGCGGCTTTAATGGGAGCAATTGCCGATTGAATTTCGGATCGAAGCATAGCAATCTCATCTCGGATAACTTCCTGACGATCCTACGAAATCGTCAAGCATGGTGGAGCTGTAGCGGGCCCCCTCCGCTTTCTCCTGCAACAGCGCCGGCCCAGGAGCAGGTGCACCTGGATCAGCAGCCATCGATTTTTTGCTTGACGGCTTTGGTGACATTACAAAGTAAGTGTGACTGACAGCAACGGATATATCAAATAAAATAGCAGATGTAACGTTAAACTTATTAAAACAAACAAAAAGCGACGTTTTAAAGGAATGATTTTAAAGGATTGCTAAAGATTATTTTAAAAGATTCAGGAACTCCTGCTTTACACCTCTACTCCATATTAGCCCCCCTAGTGGTCTCCTATATTTACATATTTTATACTGTATGTTTAATAATAGTATTTCGTATTTCAAAATTAAATATCAACTTAGCAACTTTGAATGCTTCTTAACAACGTTTTCACCTCAGTATCCAATTCTAAAATATTTTCTACATAATGTATAGAAAACTCTTGTTGAATCATTTGCACTTTTCCGAATCCATGTGTATGACCGTTATAGCTTTCTTTCTTTACCGATGTATCACTATCAACTTTTAGAGGCACCCATTTCGCAAAAAAAACGCTGAAATTAAAATATTCAAATTGTATTTGTTGTGGAACATGTGATGTGAATGTAAAAGATTAGTGGGGTTATATAGTTTTATGTCTTAGATTGGCTATCCAATGTATCAATTATTCTGTGGCTGTGTAAAGCATTGCTAAATGATGCGACAGGAGTGGGACTTTGCTCCATAAGAACACGACCATAAGAAAGTTTACAAACGAGAGGCATATTGATCCCAGAATCTCATCAAGCAGCTTCTTGAAGGATCCTAGGGTGTCGGCTTCAACAACATTACTGGGGAGTTGGTTCCAGATTCCCACAATTCTCTGTGTAAAAAGTTCCTCCTATTTTCTGTTCTAATCTCCACTTGTGATCCCTAGTCCTTGTTTCTTTTTTCACGTCGAAAAGTCCCTTGGGTCGACATTGTCAGACACATATGCTATGGTTTGACTGTGGCGCTAAACTGTAAGACTGCACTGCGTCTAGGAATCCGAGACAAATTCTGCCCCAGAGGCATTTAGTCCGGGACTGGGACTTGATCTTTACATTTAGGGCCTGTCCCGTCCAATTAGGGATGGGTGGTCACCCTAAACACTGGGCTTCCATAATAAACCACAGAAAAAGAGAGACACTTTTTAGAAAAAAAACATTATTTACTGTTTATAAAATTTATTTTAAAACGCCATGCTGCAAACAAAACAGACACTATGGCTGCAAGTAGTGCAGTTGTTAAACGCCATGTTGTTTGTTGTGTACAAAGTATTCTTTCGTGTATGCAGTTTTTTTTCGCTATGCAAAATAATCCTTATACGCCAGCATGAAAAGGGAGATAAAAAAGCTATCACACACAGATTGTTTCTCACTTTTTACCCCACCCCCATTAAATCACAAAGTTCTCTACATCGAGTGCCAAACTGGATAAAAGTGGATCTTCATGCCAAGCATGCATTCCCCACCCCCCAGTGTGACTTGGCTAATCAAATTCATTTGCATTAGCAACTGTACTGTCTGTGTAAAGGCCTATTCACACATACTAGCAGTGCAGCAATATCCTATTACTATCTATTCTAAATTAAGTAAACCACACTGTGACATGGATGGCTCCTGTGGTGACGTCAGACCAGGAAAGAAGTCACAACAGTACTGTGAGTAAATGTGCTGTTGCGCCGGTTTATTGTAAATAAAAAAGTTTAAACAAAACACTTTTCCAAAACAAACAGGCACGTTGGCCAAAAACACACACTAAACAAACACTAAATACAACAAGTATTGTGCTGGTATTAAGCCAGCACGAGTAGCAACTGTTATTATTCTTTATCTCACATCTCACGTCTCTCGACTCTCATCTCTCTTTCTCTCCACTCTGAACGCCCCAACCCTGAATGAGTTGTGCATTTATATATACAGCTGTGCCAGGATTCAATTTCTAATTAATCATTCACTTGAATCCCAGCACATGAACTAATTTGTGCAATCCCCATGCCCACATACTAATACATACTTTATCTGCACATGAAGCGATTGTGCAATCCCCGTTCCAAAACACAATAATATATTTTAAATCACCCATGATAACCCACACTCTGTGCACCAATACATACACACCACATACAACATATAACACAAAACTAGGCGTAGGGGTGGGGGACACCCCGCCACATATATCCCCCCCTTGTGCGCAGCCACCTCCTCCCTTAAAATCCCAAAACTTTCTGGGGTACTCCTGGGCCAAGAAGGGAGGCATCAAGGGGCCCACGGGCGGCAATGTTGCTAGTAGCAATACTGTCAGTGGAAGTGCTGACAGTGGAGCAATGTCCTCCTCGGTTTGTAATGCTGTCAACGGAAATGGTGGTAGCGTGGCGAGTTCCTCCTCCTGTAGCACCACTGGCAGCAGAAAGGCTGCCAGTGGCAATACTGTCAGCGGATATGCTGACAGTGGGGTGGCACATTCCAGCAACGAAAATGCTGCAATAGGCAACGTTGGCAGCAGCAATGCTTATAACCGCAATGCTGTCAGCAGACGTGCTCCCAGGCAACGACGAACAGACCTCCCCAGGCGACGGCGAACAGGCTTCCCCAGGCAACGGCAAGCAGGCCTCCCCAGGCGACGGCGAGCAGACTTCCCCAGGCGACGGCGAACTGGCCTCCGCAGGCAACAGCGAACTGGCCTTCCAAGTCGATGCAGGCTTAGCAGCCCTAGGCATTTCAGGCTCGGCAGCATTAGGTGGTGCAAGCTCGGCAGACCTAGGTGGTGCAGGTTTGGTGGCCCTAGGCTGTGCAGGCTCAGCAGCCCTAGGCAGTGCAGGCTTTGTAGCACTAGGCCGTGCAGGCTCGGGCAGGAGTTGATCCTTGGGAGGCGATGGGTGCAACAGGTAGTCTCGCTCTTCAGTGGGGGTGGTAACTGTAGGCAGTCTCCCTCTAGCGGCGGAGACAGGAGCAGCAGGCAGTCTCCCTCTAGTGGTGGAGACAGGAGCAGCAGGTAGTCTCCCTCTACCGGTGGAGGCGGGAGCAGCAGGTAGTCTCCTATCTCTGGAGACTGGTGCGGCGCTCCCTCGGTCGCTGAAGACTGGTGCATACCCTCTAACTTTCTGTCTAGCTTGTTGGGAAAGTGGTCAAAATTTCAGTTGTTTACAAAAAGTTAGAGAAAATTTAGTTGATGCAGTTACTAAAACAGCTGTACCTCTTTAATTGGTAAAAGTTATTTATGTTTTGATTTCAGATTTGAATAGCAGAGAAGTGGAGGAAGATTCCATATGCTCTAACTTTTTGTCTTACTTGTTGGGAAAGTGGTCAAAGTAGCTGATTTGTGTCAAAAGTTACATCGTTTACAGTAAATAGAATGTTGGGAGTTTTTAAACAATGGGGAGCTTTAGAATGTTGAAAAAAGTCCCATTAAAGTGAATGAAGATGGACAAAAAAAGGACAAAAAGCTTAATAGTTTAAAAAGTATAAAAGATATCAAAAAGTTGTATACAAGCACACTATTCCAGACGGGTCTACACGTTTTAAAGTTTGAACGGCGTTTGTAGCTTAAACGGTGTAAGAGGAGCAGCGTGCCAAAGAATAATAAGAAGAAGAAGAAGTATGTCGAAGATTTAAAGTGGGGACTCTTGCTTTGCAAGCCCCACTAAAAAAACCTGTGTATCCACAGTACTGTTCCTGGCCTGTGGACGTGCTGTTTCCCACTTCTGGACACCAAGTGCGACACGGATGGCTTGTGTGGTGACCAGGAAGGAAGTCACAACAGTACTGTGAGCAAATGCGCTGTTGCAGCGGTTTATTGTAAATAAAATGTTTAAACAAAACAAAACACTTTTCCAAAACAAACAGGCACATTGGCCAAAACAGACAAAAGACAAAAACACACACTAAACAAACACTAAATATAACAAGTATTGTGCTGGTATTAAGCCAGCACGAGTAGCAGTTGTTATTATTCTTTATCTCACGTCTCACGTCTCACATTCTCTCCACCCTGAACCCCCCAACCCTGAGTGAGTGATTCGTGCATCTATACATATATAACTGTGTTGGGCTTCAATTACTAATTAATCATTCACTTGAATCCCAGCACATGAACTAATTTGTGCAATCCCCGTGCCCACATACTAATTCACACTTTATCTGTATGTGAAGTGATTGTGCAATCCCCGTGCTTAAATACAACTATATAGTTTAAATCACCCGTGGTAACCCACACTCCGTGCACCAATACATACACACCACATACAACATATAACACAAAAGTACGCACAGGGGCGGGGCACCCCGCCACACACACGTATTATGATATTTTAATATTGCAGGATGTATTTTATAATAATAATAATAATAATAATAATAATAATAATAATAATAATAATAACAGGGTTTCCTGTTGCTTGTTTATTGGTTTAGTGAACCCAATACAATCTATGTTGCCTCTTTCTTCTTCTATAGCCATGCAGCAGCTTACACCCGATCCATATTGATGTGTCAAAATATTATCCAAAACTCGGACAGGGTGAAAATAGTGGTATCTGTTGCTTTCTGGTTGTCAGGGTGTAAGGTACAGACTCAGTTGAAAGGGTACATCAGCACTACATGAAAGATAAAATATAAACTATCCCACCTTGCTGTTCCGAATGTATTTGGTCATTGTATAATAATCCATATGCGCCCAAACATCTGCATTATGCCACACAGGGACCTACTATCCACAATTATAGCAGCATGTTATTTCAATATACGTCCCCAAAGTCTTAGATATAGCTCCAGCTGATTAGGAATGTTTGCAGAATGGACACGTATCAAATAATCTAGCAAATGAGATTCGGAAACGAAGTATTTCCTTTCGGAATGAGGTCTTTGAGGATGATCCGACCTAAAAAAATAAATATTGCATTTTTTCATCCTTTGTATTTGGTTTTCATTTGCATTTCCTGACACAACACATTCATAATCATCTACACACCGTTTAGTGAGAAAGTCGATTTCGGCCACAAATTCCATCTCCCTATCAGTTTCTGAACAATCTGATGTTGAAATATTGTCTGGCATTATTTCCGACGTTCCCTGTGTACAGTCACACGGTAGTTCACCATGCCTAGTAAGCATTGTAAATCCTGCTTACATTTGGGTTTTGGCATTTCTGTGATGACATTATCAGGCTTCAGTCCATCTTCAGAGACTATATTGCCTACATTTATTATTTGGCTTCCAAGCCATAGGCTGGGGAAGCCTATTGTTTTTGTTAGGATTATTATTATTATTATTATTTTTCTGCCAAAACATGCTCAAAAACTAACGAAATTCGGAACACTGGTAGATGCCTATGGATGATAGTCGGTGATATTCAGCAAATTTGCGCAAGTCACATGGTTTGGCAGCCATATTGGATTTTGCAGAATTTGTTAAAACGCCTATGTATTTGAAACCGCTTACTGCAGAGTTCTGAAAATTGCTATACATGTTGAGGGATAGTCCATGATTAACTGCTGTTAATATGAAGCTGATTGGTTCTGTGGTTAGGCAACCACATTGATCAATGACATAAAATTACCATAAAAATATAAAATCATCAAAATTCAAACATCTTCTTCTCTGAAACCGCTTATCCGATTGAAACAAAAATTGGAATAAAACATCTCAGTATGGTCATCTGTTAGGCTTGTTCAAGTGAAGTTGCTGTGAAAATCATGGCGTCCACACTGCATGACATCATCAAAATACGCAACTGGCTAAAAACTGCGTATAACTTCTTATCGGTTGTACCAAAACGTACAAAATTTGACACGGATTTAGAGGACTATGGGATGTCGTGTCATGGTCAATATGGCAGCCTTTGGTCACATGGTGTGGCAGCCATCTTGGATTTAATGAAAAGTTTGGAAAATATTCAAAAGTTTTCTTGTCATGAACGGTAAATTATACAGCTGTGAAAATTTTTGTACATAGTGTGCTCATGTCCACAACTGATTCTACTTCAGGAAAAATGGATCGGTCACATGGTGTGGCAGTTATGTTGGATTTTGTGTAAAATGCTTAAACAACAACTCCGCATGAACCCTTTGGCCGATTGACGTGAATCTTGGGTATACGTTACAGTTGTGATGATAACGTTTCATCTATAATAGCCAATGCGATTAAAATTTCACGATAACTGCTTGGAAGCCGTAAAGTTGCTCGCAACTCTAGTTATTATTTATTTCTTAGCAGATGCCCTTATCCAGGGCGACTTACAGTCGTAAACAAAAATACATTTCAAGAATCACAGTACAAGTATTAATACAATTAAGAGCAAGATAAAATACAATGACTTCGGTTCTAGCAAGTACAAGTATGACAAAATATGATTCAATAACGGGGTAGGTAACAGTGTCAGTGATAGTACATCAGGATATGATTAAATACAAAATACTACAGATTAAATAACACGTGTGACAGATTTCAGTACTCTAAAGTACAGGATTAAATGCAGTAAAATAGGGAGCAGATAAGAACAAGTAAAGCACATTTAAGGAAGAGTGATAGTGTCCAGAGGGAAAAGAGGAGTTCTACAGGTGCTGTCTGAAGAGGTGAGTCTTGAGGAGGCGTCGGAAGGTGGTCAGGGACTGTGCAGTCATGACATCTGTAGGAAGGTCATTTTATTCATACATATTTAACCTCTTTGACTCTCAGTTGTATTTTGTTTTTGTTAAACTTCACATTTTTCTTTCTGGTTCGGTCCATGACTTTTTTCAGAATCATGTCATGCTCCGTGATGTGTTCAGCAAGCAATTATAATGTCATCAAAAAACACTTTCACTCCTTCAATGTTACCAAATGTTTTCTCATTTCTTTTCTGGAAGATTTCTGAGGTAGAGAAAATCCTCTTTAATCTGTTGCGCCCAAAGGGTGTATTAAAAGTACACAGCTCAGCACTCTCTTCATCCAGCTCTATTTGCCAGTATCCATCCTTTTCATCAAGTATGGTGAAAATGTTCTTGCCGCTCAGTTGACTACCTATATCTGCAGCCGTTGGGATTTTAAAATGTTATCTTTTTATGGCTTTGTTCAGATCTTTCAAGTCTAAACACAGTGAGCGATCCATGTTTTTTTCTCAACAATAAGTAAGCTTTTAACCCAGTCAGTGGATGTGTCCACCCTGTCTATTACTTCACTGGCTTCTAGCTTATTGAGTGTTTCTTTTAATTTGCTCTGCAAAGCGTATGGAATTTTTCTTGGTGAATGTATGACAGGCTGAATCTTCTCATCTGTCTCAATGTGATACTTGCCTTCTTGGTGACCTAATCCGCTGAACACATCCTTGTATTCTTCACCTGACTGCTCTTTGGTCAGTGGCATTTTGCTGGTTAACATCTCCTCCTTCTTTATTAGGTTTAAGCTTTTGGTAGCTTTCAGACCTAGTATGGGCAGCGATGCAACATCAACATTGTAAAATTCTAGCTCTTGAATTGTGTCTTTACTACTGCACATCCCAAGTGGTTTCACTCTAAAATGTCCGTATGCCGTGAACACATTGTCTGTCTTCATCATTGGTGATTTTTTCAGACATTTTCTCATAGCAGTTGAGTGGTAATACATTTGCCTCAGCACCAGTGTCTAATTTAAATGTTACTCTGTCTTTGCTCAGACACAGCGTTGTGTAACATGCTGTTACGTCTTCAGCGTCGCAGTTGTGTATATTTACAGTTACTGTTACTATAAACATTTCTTCATTTTCGATATGCTCTTCACTTTCCCCTACAGCGTGTATTTTCAGATTTTGTTGTATAGCACATTGTAGAAAATGATTTTTTCCTTTGCATTTTCTGCATGTCTTGTCGTATGCTGGACATGGTCTGGGACGGTGGCTGTGACCACATTTCTTTCACTGGTACGTGTCACTGCTGCTACTTTTTGTAGTCTGGCTGCTCATTTTACTAGTGGTGGCTTTTGGCTTACTCTTTACTGCATATACTGCTTATTACTCCATGGCCTTGCAGCATTCATATCTGATTTTTACTTGCTTAACCACCCAGCTACTTATCCTGCAATTTCCAGATGGAGCGCAAAAGAGTCCATATTTGTCACTCCCATGAGAATAGTGTGCAGGCGCTTATATGTGCATCTGTAAGTTTAACCCTTTGTGGTCCTATGTTGGACCAGGTCCGACATTAAAATGTTTCCTTTCCGTTCGTCCATCATCAAAAAGGCGTCAATCACAATTTATTTTACTCGAGTAAACCGGGCTTTTCACCCGACGTCATGCAAATGAATGGGAAAGGTGGGGGGTGATATGTAAATGAGCTATGCCTGTGGCAAAGGGGTTGGTAAGGGGAACAGGTGCAGCGGTGATGCGATGCAGGAGTGACAGACAGACACGGTAATTGGGTGAATAAGTGTTTTATTGTGCCTTTTCCAGGTCTGGCGACCGTCAAATAATAAATCCCCGGCAGCACACAACGATGTGTAAAGCGCGGGGAGCGTGAGTAACCCAACACAGTCCTGAACAGAAAAACAAAGGCACGGTCACCAGTCCTGGGTGAATCCAAACGTGCAGGTGCTCTGTGCAGTGGTGCTCCGGATAGTGTTTCCGTGGCGACAGCTCCGGAGGTGTGTTTTAACTGTCTAGTGGTGCAAAACAGACAGACAATTACAGACATACAGAAATAACACACAACACGTAACACTAATTCTTCTCTTTTTCTGAGAGCTCCTCTCTCAGTCCTTCTCTCCTATCGCTCTAACCCAAACGAAGGAAAAGATCAGTGTTACCCTGGCCCCTATATGTAATCCCGCATGATATCTAGGTAAACGGTTGGAGCTGCCTTATTACTTGCTGCTGCCCCTCGTTTACCTTTCAAGTCAAAACGGTCTTACAACAGAGTCTCGCTTCTTTCCAGGCTGACCCACTTCCCGGTCCCGGAAACGAACTGTCAGGCCAGCCCTTCCAGATACTTCTCCTCCCGTTCTTTAGCGCCCTCACAGGTCGGGAGGAAGATTTATCACCAGAACTCATTATATTTCTGTCACATATCCCACCGCTCAGAGTGGGGCCGAAGGAATACTCGGCTAAATCTACCTTTCCCATTACTCCCCTCCGGAAAAATAATCCGCATTTTGGTGGTCTTTCCCAGACGGTGTACCATATGGTACATGAAGGGCTGCAATGCCAGATACCACCGAGTTATCCGGGCATTGCTGTCCTTCATTGTGCTTAACCACTTGAGTGGGGCGTGGTCTGTGACCAGATCAAATGAGTGTCCCAGCAGGTAGTATCGTAAAGAGTGAGTAGCCCATTTAATGGCCAAACACTCTTTTTCGATTACGGAGTAGCTACGTTCCCGAGGTAACATTTTTCTGCTCAGGAACACTATCGGGTGTTCTACTCCAGCTACTTTTTGGGACAAGACTGCACCCAAACCTACATCCGATGCGTCGGTGTGGAGGATGAATCTCTTGGTGAAATCTGGAGTAATAAGAGTGGGGGCCTGGCAAAGTCTACGCTTAATCGTATCAAACGCCCCCTGACACTCAGCTGACCATTTAATTAAATTTGGAGCACTCTTTTTGGTGAGGTCAACTAATGGGTTAACCACTGTGGCATACTCGGGATGAAACGGCGGTAATAACCGGCTAAGCCCAGTAGTGACCTCACCTGAGTCTTGGTTTTGGGGATCGCTGCATCAACCAAAGCCTGGATTTTGGTGACCACAGGTCTCACCCTTCCATTTCCCATTAAAAATCCCAAATATTGAGTTTCTTTTTGCAAACGCACATTTCCTCAAGTTAGCTGTCAGCCGGGCTGCCCTTAGAGACTGAAGAACGGCTGCAACCTTAGCCAAATGCTCTCGCCAGGTGGAGCTGTAAATCACCACGTCATCAATATACGCTGCCGCATATTCATGATGTGGGCGTAAAACCTGGTCCATCAGTCTCTGAAAGGCAGCGGGCGCACCATGTAGCCCAAATGGCATGGTTTTAAAGTGGAACAGCCCTTCTGGTGTTGAAAATGCGGTTTTCTCTCTGAGCTGCGGGTTAAAGGATTTGCCAGTATCCCTTCGTCAGGTCCAGAGTGGAAATAAACCTCGCCTTTCCCAGTCTGTCTAAAAGTTCGTCGACCCGAGGCATGGGATACGCATCGAACTTAGCAATAGCGTTTACCTTCCTGAAATCCACGCAGAAGCGGTTGGTGCCGTCTTTCTTAGCCACTATGACAATAGGACTGCACCACTCGCTCCTGGAAGGTTCAATCACCCCAAGCTCGAGCATATCCCATACCTCTTTGCGAATCCCACTTCGTTGACTTTCCGGGATCCGGTAAGGTCTCTCTCGCACTGTGACACCTGGTGGAGAGATAATGTCATATTCAACTAAGTTTGTTCTGCCGGCACGCCAGAAAAACATCGCTGAACTCCTCAATAAGCTTATGCAGCTCTCTTTGCTGATCCGAACCAATTGTTCCCCATTGAAATCGCTCTTGTGCTCGGGGTCTCTGGACAGGGGCCTAAATCATCCTCCATATTGCCTGGGGCTATAAATAAGACCTCCCTTGCCTGCCAGGGCTTTAACAAATTAACATGGTAAATTTCACGCTCATTCCGGCGATCGGGCTGTCTAATTTCATAATTTACTTTCCCTATAGCCCGAATCACCTCATACGGCCCCTGCCATTTAGCACACAGTTTTGATTCTGATGAGGGAAGTAGCAGCATTACCTTGTCCCCTGGTCGAAAGGTTCGAATCCGTGCATTTTGTTGTAATGCTGCTGCTGTCGGTGCTGAGCCGATCTGAGGTTGTCCTGGGCCAAACGACCGACCAAATCCAGGCGATCTCTTAGTAGGAGCACATACTTCACTACATTTTGGACGAACCTTTGTGCTCCTCCCACCCTCTCTCAGCAGGTCGAGAATGCCGCGAGGCTGCCGGCCGTACAGGAGCTCAAAGGGGAGAACCCCGTTGAACTCTGCGGCACTTCTCTCACCGCAAAAGGAGGTAGGGAAGAAGCGATGCCCAATGTTTTGCTCCTGTGTTACAAACCGCCTCAGCATCGACTTTAAGGTCTGATTAAAACGTTCCACCAGACCGTCCGATTGTGGATGATAAACGGACGTCCTGATGGGACGTATTTTCAATATTTTGTACACCTGCTGTAACGTTTTGGACAAAAATTGGTTCCGTGATCGGTCAAAATCTCCTTGGGGATCCCTACTCTAGCCATAATCTGCGCTAACTCGGTGGCTATTGCAGCGGCACTAGTGGACCTCAATGGAACTGCCTCCGGTATCGCGTTGCATAATCCACCACCACTAATATATGCGTATACCCGAGTCAGAAGGTAGCAAAGGCCCACTATGTCCATTGCAATGCGCTCGAAAGGAGTGGAAATAATTGGCAGTGGGACCAAAGGGGCGGGGCGCACTCGACCCGGCGCTACTCGCTGGCAGTTTGGGCATGTGGCTACATATTTCGACACATCAGTATGAAGACCGAGCCAATAGAATCGAGCCAATATCCGTTCCCTCGTCTTCTCGGCTCCGAGGTGCCCCGCAAAAGGGATATCATGCGCCAGCCTCATGACCTCGGTCCGACAAGACGGGGGAACCAACAATTGTGTTACAGGCTGTCCTGTGCCCAGGGCTAGGTTTACCCTATACAGTAATTGCCCCTTGATACTGAAATGTGGATATACTAGCGCCCCAGCGCTGTCAACATCCTTACCTTCAATGGACCGGACCTGCCCCCAAGCGTGCACCAGTGACGGGTCGTTATGTTGGCCCCACACTAGGTCCGCGCTTGAGTACCACGGGTCCGGTACATTGAGAGGGGCTGGAATAACCTCTGCCCTAGTCGGCCCAGTAACCTCACTCTCTCGGTCACACTGCATTCCCACTCCCGTCGACTGACGTTTGTTACCATTGCAGCACTCTCCCACCAGACCCCAACCTTGTCTCAAAAACGCTCCCTCCCATTTCGCGGTCCATCTCTCCTTATTTGTTTTTCTAAGACGGAAAAGAGGGGAAAACATTTCAGTGTGAAAAAGAAACACATCACCAATCTGTTCCTTTTTTTTCTTCTGCCACGTTTACGTGTGTGGCTGAGACTGCCATTTTTAATCAATTCTTTGAATTCTGGCCAGTCTCGCCCAGAATAACTGGGTGTGGCAACCTTCCGCCACCCGACTACAAGATGACGTTTTATCGGTCCTACCGATAAATATACTTTAATCTGGGGTATGCCGCCGTGTCTCCATGGATACAGGAGATGGCCACCTGACCTCGTGACACACCGCCCAGGAGAGCTGTCCTAATCAAGGTTTGCTCACACCCTGTGTCCACTAAAGCGTGGGTTTTCACATTCCCTAAAACCACATTAATCAAACAAGGCCCCTCCCGACCATTTTCCCCACACTTACCAGTTTCAGGTGCCCATTGCACGCGCCACGCCACACTCCATGGCAGCGGGCATGACCTGGCCAGATGTCCCGCTGGTGGCACCTAAAACAGATAGGAGGGACAGAGGGGCATAGGGTATAAGTCTGTCCCGCTGCTGGTATGGCAACGGGCAGGGCAGCACCTCTACTCCCAGCTGGGGCCAACCTTGGTCTCCATGGGGGAGGCAAGGGGCCCAATGGGGTCGGCGCCTCGGAGGTCTGGGTCCCGGGAACAAGGGTGGTGGTGTTGGAGGAGAGGGAGGGAGAGGTCGACTGCTCCGAAGGGCAGGGGCCGACAGGATCCCGACCCGGCAGAAGTCAGGGAGTCCTCAAAATCTTCTGCCAGCTTGACCGCCTCCTCCAGGGTGTCAGGGTTGTGGCGCCGTATCCACGCCTGGGTTTCGCCGCCGACCACATGGCAGAATTGCTCTACCACAATGGCTTCCCCCATCTGTTGGGCGGTCTTCTTCCCTGGGGTCAGCCAATGCACCATGTGGTCGCACAACCGCTCTGCCACCACCCTGGGGCGTGTCTCCGGGGCTCTCCGGTACTCCCTAAACCGCGCCCGGTGGGTCTCCGTCGTTATATTCAGGCGGTGGAGGATAGCCTGTTTGACCAGGTCGTACTCGGTGGCGTGATGGTCGCTCATAGCTTGGTAGGCTGCCTGAGCCTCCCCGATCAGGCAGGGTCCCAGTTGGCTGGCCCAGAACTCCCGCGGCCAAGCCGCCGGTAGCCAGCCGCCGACGCCACCAAATACGCCCGGGTCATCCTCCGCCGACATCTTCATCGCCCGTGCCTCGGGGACATCTGCGGTGTTGTGGTAGGGGCCGCCACTGCGGCAACAGCCAGCCCTACCCGCTCAATGAGCGCGTAGCGCCCTCCCTCCTTCTCTCCTCTGCGTCGCGTCTGCTCTCCAGCGCCTGCAGCAGCTCCGCCAGTACGTTGCGATCCATGATCCCGGATCTGACACCACGTGTGGCAAAGGGGTTGGTAAGGGGAACAGGTGTAGCGGTGATGCGATGCAGGAGTGACAGACAGACACGGTAATTGGGTGAATAAGTGTTTTATTGTGCCTTTTCCAGGTCTGGCGACCGTCAAATAATAAATCCCTGGCAGTACACAACGATGTGTAAAGCGCGGGGAGCGTGAGTAACCCAACACAGTCCTGAACAGAAAAACAAAGGCACGGTCACCAGTCCTGGGTGAATCCAAACGTGCAGGTGCTCTGTGCAGTGGTGCTCGGATAGTGTTTCCGTGGCGACAGCTCCGAGGTGTGTTTTAACTGTCTAGTGGTGCAAAACAGACAGACAATTACAGACAGACAGAAATAACACACAACACGTAACACTAATTCTTCTCTTTTTCTGAGAGCTCCTCTCTCAGTCCTTCTCTCCTATCGCTCTAACCCAAACGAAGGAAAAGATCAGCGTTACCCTGGCCCCTATATGTAATCCCGCATGATATCTAGGTAAACGGTTGCAGCTGCCTTATTACTTGCAGCTGCCCCTCGTTTACCTTTCAAGTCAAAACGGTCTTACAACAGAGTCTCGCTTCTTTCCAGGCTGACCCACTTCCCGGTCCCGGAAACGAACTGTCAGGCCAGCCCTTCCAGATACTTCTCCTCCTGTTCTTTAGCGCCCTCACAGGTCGGGAGGAAGATTTATCACCAGAACTCATTATATTTCTGTCACAATGCCTAAGGAACTTGTGCTGTTTTTGAAAATTAATAGTGAAATTTTGTGAAAATGCAGTTTATGCGCAGAGAACTAGTACATGAGTGAATCTAAGTTGCTGTAATAAAGCTAAATACCTCGTGCCGGGTTGGTTAATAATGTGTTTTACTGCTCTTGCCCAAATTGTTTTTCAAATGTCATTAGTGTGGTGTCATGTCTTTAGTAGTGAATACTATTTCAACTAATTTATCTTACTACTCATTATGAAAATGAAAATGAGTATAAAATGAAACTGACCAACAGGTACTCCAGATCACCATGGCTGAAAAGAGGCGGAGATGTTTATATATATATATATATATATATATATATATATATATATATATATATATATATATATATATATATATATATATATATATATATATATATATATATATATATCCCTTTCATTCAAGCAATACAGTACAGTGGCTCTCAAAAGTATTCACCCCCTTGGAATTTTCCACATATTACAACATGGAATAAAAATGGATATAATTAGGAGTTTTTGCCACTGATCATGATCAACACAAAAAAGTAATAAAACAGAAAATAATTGATTGTATAAGTATTCAGCCCCTTTGCTATGACACACCTAAATAAGCTCTGGTGCAACCAATTGTCTTTAGAAGTCACATAATAGGTTGAATGGAGTCCACCTGTGTGCAATTAAGGTGTTTCACATGATTTCAGGTTAAATACACCTGTCTCTGGGAGGTCCCACAGTTGGTTAGTACATTTCCTAACAAAAACTGCATCATGAAGCCGAAGGAACATTCAAAGCAAATCCGGAATAAGGTTCTTCAAAAGCACCAATCAGGGGTAGGATATAAGAACATTTCCAAGGCATTGAATATCCCCCAGAGCACAGTAAAGTCCATTATTAAGAAATGGAGAGAATATGGCACAACTGTGAATCTGTCTAGAACAGGCCGTCCTCAAAAACTGAGAATCCGGACGAGAAGGGCACTAGTCAGGGAGGCCACCAAGAGGCCTATGGCAACTCTAAAGGAGTTACAGTCTTCCATGGCTGAGCTGGGAGACACTGTGCATACGGCAACAATAGCCCGGGTGCTTCAAAAAACTGGCCTTTATGGGAGAGGCAAAAAGAAAGCCATTGTTGAAAAAAACTCACATCAAATCTCGACTAGAGTTTGCCAGAAGGCATGTGGGAGACTCTGAGACAGTGGAAGAAGATTCTATGGTCTGATGAGACCAAAATAGAGCTTTTTGGCCTCAACACTAAGCGCTATGTTTGGCGCAAGCCTAACAGCGCACATCATCCTGAGAACACCATCCCTACTGTGAAGCATGGTGGTGGCAGCATCATGCTATGGGGATGCTTCTCTGCGTCAGGGCCTGGAAAACTCGTGTAGAGGGCAAAATGGATGCAGCAAAATACAGAGAAATCCTGGAGGAAAACCTGCTGAAGTCTGCAAGAGACCTGGGACTTGGGAAAAGATTCATCTTCCAGCAGGACAATGACCCCAAACATACAGCCAAAGCCACACTGGAGTGGCTTAAAAACAAAAAGGTCAATGTCCTGGAGTGGCCCAGTCAAAGCCCGGACCTCAATCCAATTGAAAATATGTGGAAAGAGTTGAAAATTGCTGTTCACCAAAGGTCTCCATCCAACTTGACGGAGCTTGAGCAATTTTGCAAAAAAGAATGGGCAAAAATTGCAGTGTCCAGATGTGCAAAGCTGGTAGAGACTTATCCAAATAGACTAATGGCTGCCAAAGGTGCCTCTACCAAATATTGACTCAAGGGGGCGAATGCTTATGTAATCAATTATTTTCTGTTTTGTATTTGTAATTAATTTAGAACAATTTGTAGATTTTATTTTTCACTTTGACATTATGGACTTTTTTGTGTTGATCAGTGGCAAAAACTCCTAATTAAATCCATTTGATTCCATGTTGCAACACAATAAAATGTGGGGGGGTGAATACTTTTGAGAGCCACTGTATATAGGGGATCAGGTGATGCTGCGTATACTACCCTGGCGTAGAAACCCTACCCGTCCGGACGGCTGACAGCTGTTGAGGAAGCATTCAACACCATGCTTGGGCAAATACAGGTAGTGAGGACTTGAGAGGGAGGTGGCGCATACTGATGAAATGGACTGAAGTGCAGCATTAGTTAGTTCTCAAAATTGCCACTGCCTGTTGTATCCTGCACAAACTACAACAAAATGAGGTGTTCAGGAATCAGGCTGCCTGTGATACACATGGGGAAGGTTACCAGTGTTGCCAAGTCTCACGAGAAAAAAAGTGGCACTGCCTTTCTGAACAAGCCCAAAACAAGCACAACCCATGTTAGAGTGTGGGTAGTTATGCAAACTCCAACCCGCGACTCTCAAAAACAAGCCCAATCCCACTTATTATAAGCAGACTTGGCAACTGGGAAGGTTACCCCAGCCGCCATTTTCAATTGGACAGCAGCGATCTGAGGCTCGTGCTGCCAGAGATTCTCTCCTTTCTTGTAAGTTGTGTTGGATTTACTGTTGTGTTAAATATTAATGATGCAAACAAATAAAACACAATCAATAAGTTCATTTGCAATTTTATCTGGTCAGTTCTGAGAGGGCATCAACTTGGATATTGTTGTGCTGTTTTGGGCTCATGACATCCAGCTGACTCATGACATCCAGTTCACCAACTATATTTATTAATGTGGAGGGCAGACACCCGTTGTCTTTGGACATAGCTAGGCTCATGACATCCAGTTCACCAACTATATTTATTAACGTGGAGGGCAGACACCCGTTGTCTTTGGACATAGCTAGGTTCAAAAAAAGGATGGGAATTAATTCAGTTTGACATTTAAGCAGCTCACTTGCTCTTTGTGTTTAACTTTAGCGTAGTTTTTACAGCAAGGGTATTCTCAAGCAGCTGCTTTAATACTATAACAAGGGCATAACGCAGTTCATGGTAAGTGGTTTTATACTGAACTGTAAAACCACAAGAGATATACAACATGACAGTCCAGACACAGCAAAAAAAAAAAAAAAAGCTTCCCGCATTATCATTAAGGTGAACTACACCACTGCTAACCATAAAATCCCTCATCAGCCATTACTTTCTGCTGTCTTGGAATCCACAGTAACAACTGAGCTGATCCCTTGCCATATTTATTGTTAAGGATAAACACACTCATTAACATTTACATGTGAAATGCGTGTTTCCATGCGAAACTGGGCGTGGTTTTCTCGTGTGTTTCGTCATTTACACGAGTAAATGAGATTTACCCTATCCCTCTCTTTGGACGTTTTTTTCCGGCCACAAACCTGATTTACCAGAGTAATTCTCCCAAACGCACGCCAGCATCGCCATTTCACGTGTAAATTGACCCGCATGGAAACCCCATGTATGAAGAGATATGTGATAAATACAGCGAACAAGGGGTGGGGCAGGGCTAGAGATGCAGTACTGAGATGATTTGCAGTGCCTTTTAAACCTGTTTTACTGTGAATACAATTACTTTTAAACAGAGCATGTAAAATACACAGCTTGTGTGAAAATAAATAAGACCTGATGCGCCTGAGAGGCGCTGAATAAATGGACTGTAAAGGGTTAACACGTCTTTTTAACGTGCTTCAGTTAATAAATAAGTTGACAATAGAGTTAAGTTGTCTGCAGTTTTGATTTTCACTGGCAGATGGCAGCAAACCCTAAGAAATGTGCTTGACAGACCAGGTCTTCTGTATATGTGAGTGCAAAATGGATGCCTGTGTATCTACAGAAAATAAAATGAGGAGTTTTTAATTTTTTTTATTTGTTGGTGTTATTTAAAAAAAAAAAAGGCAAACATTGTTTTGAAAACTGACCAGATTGCTTATATGAGGGCTAAGAATGACAAATCTGCAAAAAAACAACAACATTTTAAACATAGAAATTGCCAAAAATAAGAGACAGCTGGGTGGTAAGCTGCATGGCAGATTTCTATTGCTTTGTGCAGTGTTAAATCTGGCAAGTCTCTTAACAGACTTTCTTTTAGACACACGTCCTTACACCAAACACAATGCTGTCTCCTATACTGTCGTGCTGATCACCAAACTCTATTTTTAATTCAGTCATAAACTGATCAATGGACTCACCATCTCGCTGACTGCATTCCCAGAATGTGTATAGTTCAAACACAGTGTTCTTCCATGGGTTGCAATATTCCTCAATTTTGGCCATCAGAGTTTCCAAGTCATCTTTGTTATCATCTATAGTATATACAAAATGATTGTACACTTCTGGGGTTTCTTCACCAACGCAATGCAATAGAATTGCACATTGAGTTTCCTCCGGATTCTCATTCGCGCCATAGGCTTTCATGTGCACTTTGAATCTCTGGAACCACCTTTGCCAATTCTCGCTCACAATGAATGTTGCAGCAGCCTAAACTGATCCATAGTTTCTTTTCACTGTTTGAAATATATCTATATTTATCTACTTTTATTTTTCTTTATTTTACTTCTGACACCATGTTATGTTTATAAAAGTACTGTAATGAATTTAGCTCCCCACACCTGATTGCTTAAGTGATTCACCTGCAAATTGTAATGGGATTGATTAGCAGATAATAAAATGAGGCTGCCGCAGCTGAACAGGACGGAGTTTTTGCTGTGGGCTGATTGCTGCAGTCGAGAGCGAGAGCGAGAGCGAGAGCGAGAGCGAGAGCGAGAGCGAGAGCTTGGACTTGGACTTGGACTTGGACTTGGACTTGGACTTGGACTTGGACTAACCCTGTTTTGAGGCTGGTTGTGGTCAAGCTTCAGAACGGTATGGATCAAGTGTGTATGAGCTAGGACAGCAGTTATATTGAAGAAAAGTGTACAGGACTTTCCTTGGATCTCATAAATTAAAGGACTGTTTATTTCTGCCGTTTTGGTCTGCGGAGAGCCGACTGGACAGAGACTATTCAGAGCCTTCAGTGTGTTTATATACAAAGATTGGTAAAGTGCACTTTCTTTTTATCACTCATTATTATTATTATTATTAGTTTATTTAGCAGACGCCTTTATCCAAGGCGACTTACAGAGACTAGGGTGTGTGAACTATGCATCAGCTGCAGAGTCACTTACAATTACATCTCACCCGAAAGACAGAGCACAAGGAGGTTAAGTGACTTGCTCAGGGTCACACAATGAGTCAGTGGCTGAGGTGGGATTTGAACCGGGGACCTCCTGGTTACAAGCCCTTTTTTTTATTCTGGCAGTGTCCTTCTTAAATCAATCTGTGTGTATGTTTGTATATTCTTTTTACTATTGTATTTATTATTGTTAGTTTTTTTTAGAGGGTGGGTTGTATCCAGAATTAGGCTGTGCTTTAATATCAGGGGAGGGATATTGTGGGTGTGTATTTTTAGAGATGTATGTACATGTTTTAGAAGGGTCGAGTTTTCTTGCTTTTATTATTTGTGTTCTAGATTTTACATGGTGTGGTTTATTTTACTTTCACAAGTGGCATGATTTTGATTTTGGTTCTACTGAGTTACTTTTTGTTTATTGTCTAACACTTTAGATTTGAGTTGTTCCCTGTCCCCTTCTAAAAATCTCCTCCCCCTTTCTATTACTGCTATACTTATTCTAACATTGTTAGAATTGCCTAGTCTGTATTTTTATGGGGGTACTGTTAATTGTGTGTTGTAATAAACTTTGTTTTTTATTATTGTGACTTCTGCTCCAGGACTCTTTTTTGTATTTTACCCAGTGCTTTCCCCCTCTCATTTTATCTGCCCAAGTGTACCTAAATTTAACCCCCGGACCTTCTGGATTATCAAAGGTGGTGGCAGAGGCTACGCTACCCGAACCCAATGCTTCTTACCCCGATGTGTGGGTTCATTACAGTACAACGACTCCGACACCAGCTACACCAGGTCATGTTATTTATAGAATAGCCGGTTCGTTTATAAATGTACCTACTGGTAACACAATGCAACACAATGAACTGTAATAAGGGGATTTAATAAAAATGAAAACAATGTGCTGAGAAATCACAAGCTTGAACGCAAGTTTGCAGGACAAAAGATTGTGTAATTAATAACATTTGTAGGATACAGTAGACTATGTACAGTATTCAAATATACAATTGTTTTGTATATTCATATACTGTATTCTACAAATTATTATCCTGTAAGACTACATCTCTTTCGTTCTAATTCCCCAGCATGTGCAAACTGTCCACTCCTTGCAACAGCTAATCCCTTTCTTCATAAACTACAGTTGTACCTTAGATATGGTACTGTCAATTCTAGATGCATTTTACCTAGCTACATTTGCTGCCACAACGGTATAGGCAATTTCTATGTGAACAACTATAGTTATAATAATGAAGTTTTATTTTGATCATATACTATTACTTTATTAAAGAATAATAATACTGTATCCGTAACAAGACAAATGGATCCCTGTAAACTGATTGGTGACTGAAATCAGATATTTATTTAAAATTATTTTATTGATTTGTTTTTGTTTCAGAAGAATAAATACAACACAAAATAGAAAAGCATGTTTAATGTGAGAATATGCCTTCATTGATATTGTAAGTAAAGGGCTAATCACACTATACTTTATTTGCTGCGTTTTTTACGTCAACGTTTCGCTGTGATTTTTGTATTCAGACTTTAACCATCAAAAGCAAAGTTTTTCCATGCGGTAGCTTGCAATCCATATTGCCTTCAGATTATATCCAAATTTAGCAGGACAGGGTGGTGATTGTGGCGTTTTTTGTCCAAAAATCGAACCTGTTTCTTTTTTCGCAGCAAATTCGATTTTTTCCTCTAGCGATTACACTCAAATATGAAAGTTAGTATTCAATTCCATACGTTCAATTTTTGTACCCTACAAAACGGTGTGAATAAACGTTATAGTGTGACTAGCCCTTAAGTACGACTAGATCTCGATTTTTAAGTGTAAATATGAAAATACAACTGTGGCAGTGTGACCCGGCCTTGTGCGTATTGTTTGTTTATATGTTGCATGTAGTGTGTTAAATGTTGGTGTATAGTCATTGGTACACGGAATATAAATGGGTCTGTGTAACACGAGTGATTTCAAATGTAGATTTGTATTTAGGCACGAGGATTGCACATCACTTCACGTGCAGATAAAATGTGTATATTGAGTGTCACGGGATTGCCCTTAATTAATGTGCAGTTGTACAGAGATTCCAATTGAATGATTGATTAGCAATCGAGTCTCGGTACAACTGCATAAAAGCAGCATGTTTTCACCCACTCGGGGTTGGGTGTACAGAGAGGAGGTACGGGGAGAAAGAGAGGAGACAGAATTTAAAAATAACAATTGCTAAAACATGCTGGATTAGCCAGCACGACACTTACTTGTTTGTTTGTCTGTCTGGTTTGTTTGGCCCCTGTGCCTGTTTGTTTTGTGGTTTGTGTAAAAGCCTTTGATTTCAGTATTATTTAATAAAGAAACCGAGTGCATTCGCGTCTCGGGTTTTGCCCCAGCTGCTGTGTGTTTGCGTCTTCTTCCGGGTGTGACGTCACCACTGCAGCCATCCTGCCACAACAACAAAAAACGACACATTGCTGATTAAAGACCTTTGTCTTTATTGTCCCACTACAATAGGTGATTAACAGATAGATTAATTAAATAATGTGAAATCAAAGGAAATAATTTAAAGGCTTTTAGTAACACGACTCAGATTCTCCCGCATGCAGTGCTTGAGTCGCCCCCCCACCCAAAAAGTTATGAAACGCACTATATCATTTCAACAATAGTTTTGTATAATCTTTGTATACAATCCGTGTGAACCATCCATTTCTTTTTACAGTATCCCAGATAATTTTCTCAGAGGTGCTCTGATTTTTTTACAGGACATCGGGACCTTCTGTAAAATTTCAAACTCAGGCATCCTGTGTCATTTTACTCCTGTGCCAATCAACCGTGTCAGTGTTGTTATGTTAGAACTGATACAGCATTTCCGGGGTATTCGCCTCAAAGCAACACCAGACTTTACAATAAACCATAATATAATCTTAAAACTGATACAATCTGTCCCGAGATTCTACAGTTCACTACTTTTCTTGATGAAAACGTGTCCATGTCTGGGAGGTTACTAGACATCCTCCACTTTTGACTGACTCTGAGGACACCTGATTTTCAGTCATGCTTAAGAATAACATACAGTAGAAGCCCGTTTATCCGAACAGCTTGGGGAACATAAAAATGGTTAGTATTAATAAGTGTTCAGATGAAAACAGCAATACACGATGTGGTAGTAAAGGGCGCAGGCCCTTTAAGAAATGGCCGACTGGCCTCAAAAACCACGTCTCCCAGAAGCCCTGGGATCATGACTCAAAGAAGGCGGGGTTTTCTACAATATAAGGAAGTCAGCAGATCACTCTGTGTGTGTGGCAGTGGGGAATACACCTCCAGAGAGATCGGCAGACTTCAGGAACCTCGGTTTGAAAAAAAAATCTGTTTTGTTGAAGATTTCTAACAGACACACATGTTATAAAAAGTTTCTTGTGTTAAGAACAAGTTTGTCTATTTGCCGTTTACTTTGCATTTTGGTTTATTTAGTTTTGGTACAGAGTGAGTATAATCTCTGCAAATAGAAAGTTATCATAGCTCGATTCAAGTTCTGGCGAGGGCGCACCTTTTTGTTTATATTTTTCGAGACGGGAAAAGTTTGTTTTGTTCTATGTACTGTGTGGGACTCTGCTAACCAAGTACACAGACAACGGAGCAGGGTTATACAACAAGCTGAACACAGTGGTCGGTCACCAGAGTTGTGTTCAGCCATCGAACTGTTTCAACGCACCCCAGTTTACTTACCTTTGCTACAGCTTTACCATGATAGCAGGAGCTATCGAACTGTTTCAACGCACCCTAGTTTACTTACCTTTGCTGCATCTTTACCTCGGTAGCTGGAGCTATCAAACTGTTTCAACGCACCCCAGTATACTTGCCTCTGTTACAGCTTTACCACAATAGCAGGAGCTATTGGACTGTTTCAACGCACACCAGTATACTTGCCCTTGTTACAGCTTTTCCATGATAGCAGGAGCTATTGAACTGTTTCAACGCACTCCAGTATACCTGCCTTGGCTACAGTTTTACCACGTTAGCAGGAGCTATCGAACGGTTGCAACGCAACCCATTATACTTACCTGTGTGCTCGCAGTGCTCCAGCAGAGGGAGCCAGCTCCAGCGTACATACCTGTGTGCTCACCGTGCTCCAGCAGAGGGAACCATCACCAGCAAACTTACCTGGGGGCTTGCCGTGCCCCAGCAGAGGGAGCCACCACCCGCGTACTCAAGTTCCTGTTCCTGGTACTCCAGTAGGGGAGCGCTGTTTTCCTAACGGGTCTGCAGACAAGAGACTTAACTAAGACTGAACCTGTACGACGAAGTTATCTCCTGGGGTAGGCCTAGACAGGGAACAAAAGTGAGTCAGTTAGTGGCCCGTACAGGGCATGAACTTTGGTGGTGGGAAACAAAGTTTGTTGTTGTATATAAAATAAAGATATTCACCAGTGAAATCTTACAAGTCCGTCCAGTGTCTGCCAGAAAAACTACGCTCTCTGATGGGCATCTTTAACAACGCACATATATTGTACTCTAAAGGTAACTAAAGTACAACCAACGGGTAAAAACAAGTCCCAGCAACTAACACTTTTTACAAACAGATATTATTGCGCAGAGCGTTTAAAAAAAATTGAATTGGCGACCATTTTTTCCTCAATAAAAACAAAATAATAATAATACAATGTCAGGCTTCCTCCATGTAAATTTTAACTTGTTTGGTGACTCCAATGTCCACACATTCCTGGAGGGTTTAGACCGCAACAGTTCGGTAACGGAACTGACAGCAATAATTTAAAAAAAAAGGTCAGGAAAAAAATGAAACCGTGAGTACTACAAGACACCTCTCTCTCTGTGCTGCTGAAATTAATGCAATTGAAGCCAATAAAGAACAGCGGAATACTAAATAAAGTAATTGCTTGGGATGTGTCAGTTTTTAATGATTGGTCAGCACAAACAAAAAAATGATACAGACTGGTAAACTGCATCTAAGACTGAAATAAACAGTTTTAAGAAGTTTCTTTGCTGAAGTGATAACATCAGCTGGCACACAGTATTCAGTTAGCAGCTACACAAGCTTGCAAGCTGGCCAGAATCAGTTATTTTTTTGTAATTCTCCCACAGTGGGACAATCTATAAACATAATTTCAGATACCTACTTTAAAACAGCAAACAGCGTCTTAATTTCTGGCCTGAAAACTTACACTCAATCACAAAAAGACAACTCACAACATCACCCTGCTGTATCCGAAAGAGACTTAAACAAACTTAAATCATTGGGACTCAGGACGCAGATATCTCCCAACCCATTTTACAAGGTAGTTTAAGAAGCTATTGGGCACCAGCTGAGAAAGACAGGAAGTCCCGGAGTTACATCCTCTTTGCAGTACCATCGTCAACTCGTAAACAAAAAGGCAGAAACAAACTCCCCTACTCCCCAAACAGTGCCACCTACTGCACAGTCTGTCCAACTGTGTAACCAGCCATTTAATTTAGAAAATTTCATTCCCTGGTACAGTCAACTTCATGAGACAAATACTGAAAATATTCTGATAATTTATTTAATTTATTTGAATTTATTTAATTTATTATTAAAAAGAATGTGTTTATCTATTAAATTCATTGCAACTATTACATTTATTGGAACTATTTTTCCTAGCGTAGTAATATATTTAGGAAAAAATAAACCCATATTCATTTTTAAATAAAAATGTGTCTATAGCTTTATTTTAATAAACTAGTAACCCATTTTATAAGCACAATAAGACACTCCAGGGTGTTGGTTGTGCTAGAATAGGGCAGCAGTGTGGAGTAGTGGTTAGGGATCTGGACTCTTGACCGGAGGGTTGTGGGTTCAATTCCAGGTGGGGGACACTGCTGCTGTACCCTTAAGCAAGGTACTTTACCTAGATTGCTCCAGTAAAAACCCAACTGTATAAATGGGTAATTGTATGTTAAAAAATACGGTGATATCTGTATAATGTGAAATAATGTATAATGTGATATCTTGTAACAATTGTAAGTTGCCCTGGATAAGGGCGTCTGCTAAGGAATAAAGAATAATAATAATAATAATAGAATAACCGCACTTCTAGGGGCTAAAGGCAGTTGGCCTAGGGCCTTGTGCCTTACTACGCCCTGTCGTGTCTTATTGCTTACGTAAAGACTTTAGTACTGCTGCAATGTCATTGAAAAGGTGAGGGGACGTGTCCTGAGTAAATTACGCCTATGCATGTAGGCATTTTTGTTAATATTCTTATTCCCCAGTATTGAAAATTAGTATTCTGACTTCCATTCTGTAAATCCCTGATCCCCTATTCTGACTTTCATGTGGCCACTATTGAACGAAGAAATCTCTAACAAAAGCACATTTCCCAAACATATAAATAATAAAGTTATTACAAACTTATAACAGCGGGAAACATATTAAAGCAAACCACATAGGCCTGTATAACTTAATGACAAATATATATATATATATATATATATATATATATATATATATATATATATATATATATATATATATATATATTTGATTGTCAGGAATGTATTTCATTGTAAAAAAAAAAAAAATCCTTATATCTCAATGTCTAAAAACAGGTATTTCAAGATGTCAGTCTTCTTCTGGTAATTTCAATTAAAATGCCTGCCCTGGTCTCAAGATGTTGTCTGAGCTTCTATGGCAACAGAAATGGTATGTCTGAGCTTCCCTGGGCTGCAGGTAAAATTACAGGTCTCGACAGGTGGTATTCAACCCCCGAAACAATAGTTACAGACATTGATATACTGGGCAGGTTACATCCCACAGGATGTGGGGTTCCACTCAAAGAGGTGTAACCCTACTAATTCTTACCAATAGCAAAGCTGCCCCCACTCCGATAGAAGGTGGAGTTCTATGATTCTTTTGTGTCATTTGAGCAGAAGTAAAAAGTTACATGTCTGGTTTCACCAGATAGACATGATCCAAGGTTATACCAGAGTTCATCTCGGTCTTGTTGAAACAGTGTGGGTGTAAAGTGTGGATGTGCAGAGTTGCATGGTTCACAGGTTTGAGCTACATTAGGCAGTAGATTTGAAGCCTTACATTAAACACAGGAAAATCACACAATGTTCAGAGACAGAGTTTCAATGATTTCTCAGTTATTCACCGTTTAAAGGGGCACATACAATTAGTATAATTGATATAAAACCTTACAAAGATATTTCATGATTAAAAATAATATTTATTAAAGAACAAAAAATTGTGTTGTCACATTCAAAATTGATCATTTTCTCTAGTTATTACACAACAAATGTTCCTAAATATTGAAATGCTTACCTGAAAACATTAAATACTATACTGTAGAATATTAAGTATTTTATGGAATTAATATAATCTTTTCCTTATTTGCATATCTCTTGGCTGGAAGTTATTAAGCTATTAAAACCTGAACAAAACCAATGGGTCAGTCTGCCCATGTCTAATGCTTTCTGGTAGAACTAATTTTTAAAAAAAATTCTTTCCAGAAAATGTAAATTTGTGTCTGTAACTTAAACATCACATGATCGGAATATTGTAGTCATATTAGGTCAGAGGTTGTGGTGTTTATATTTCCCTGCACGTCAGTACCTGAATGGGTCTCTGAGATACGAGGGTTTGGCAGTGCAGGGACAACTGCTTTGTCACAGAAAGGTACATTTTTCTTGTACAGTACCCATAAAAGTGCACATAATACCTATTTTTCCCATAATAATTTTTAGAAGAGTAGATCACTTTTAAGTTGTATCACTAAATGTATGTATTGTGAAGTTAAATCATAAATGATTTAAATCAATTTCTGTTCTGTACCTATGGACAGCTCTCTGGCTGAACTTTGTATTTACACTATCCTTTTATCAACAACAGACTTAACATTTGATTGCCAAGGTTGGCCTAGAGTAGTTGAGAAAATCCCTTCTATAAAATACCATGGAGGCAATCTTTAATGGGCTTGCTTTTTAAACCCCTAGTTAAGCACTCTTTTTCGTTTGCACCTCTGCAACTGCATCTCCCCTCTGGGGGCCAGATGAAGCTCGCTGCCCTGCCATTGCCACTCCTTGAGGGTGAGATGGAGGGTGACCACCAAGCAAATCTATACAAACCGCTCAAGTACAATACAAAACCACTCAAGCACTTATCTGACTTTTCGCAGACATTGCTCCTGTCTAGGGAATCCTGTTTATGTGTTAGGCGGCTGGAAGGTCTTCTAAACAGGAATGACTCAAGTATTATATAATTAACAAGTTCATCTGATATGTTCAACAATTCAGTTGCCTGATCAACTGCCTTTGTTTTGTTGCTATAACTTAAATCTTCTTTCATAATATAATTGCGGACAGATAAATACTGCTGATCTGTTTCAGGATAATTACAGTATGTGCAATTTGGATGTTTGTTGATTTCAATAGGTTTTTTTTCCCATGCTAGGCTTAAAATAAAATAAAACTAAACTGAATACTTCTGATAAGAATCAAACTGGAGGACTGTTTGACAGCTGCATATTTAAAAGTGCTATTACTAAAGATTGGGGGTTGTAAATGTGGGTTTATGAATGACAAATATTCTTCATGGAAGGAACGCATTATAGATTTCAGTAAAAAAAAAAAACTTGAACAGAATAAAGCATTGACACATTGATAGTTTTACTCTAAAAAAGTATTGCACTGGCAGTTTTCTCAAAGCCAACAGTACATCATAAATAGGTATCAGTCAGTACAATGTTGTTTATGGAACTGCTTATCCAGTTGCCATTATTTAGGTTAACATGAATTCTGGGGATATAAGGTGGTGTCTCTATATCTGTGGATCCACATTTGGGCCATTAATTGCTAACTCTTATTCAAAACTTTTTTTTTCTTTATGTAATACTGTTGATATATGTCATGATCATCAACTGTTTCCTCCTCCTGATAATTGTGAATTTACAGCCGAGGTGGGGGGTGTATGTTACTGGCATACTTGATTTTATTAGTACCTGGAACTCTTCAAAATTACACTGTATAATTATTAAGGGACATAAATACTGTATGACCTTCCATTGGTGCTGGGAAACAGCCTTAAAATCTAAATGCTGTCAGACATTGTATTTGAGGTTATGAGTAGATCTGTTGGTACTTTAAAACATGTTGTAGTCTGTGGGAAATTCCTTAAACAAATGTGTACACCACCAGAATTGGGAACTACTAGGGAAGAGGGTTTAGTGCCCTGAACACCTACCACGGCAACGTTCAGGATAGGGTGCAAGTTGACACAATTTATTTTTTATATAACATATAACACAGCAGAGTCCATTTCTGTCAGTAGGTGTGCCATGTTAGTTAAAGCTGTACCAAGAATGCTGTTTAATAGTGTGAGACAGAGACAGAATGATTCTTGGTTATAAATCTCTCTCCTGACCTGTGAGGGCATTGTATAAAGGGAACAGAGTGCCCTGGACTGGGTTAGAAGCCAGGGTTAGAAGGAAGTCGGCCATCTAGAAAGGGGGCTCGGCTGCGGTACATTAAGTCATCGCACCAGAGGGAAAGCAATGTGGCAACCGCGGATTGGAGGAGAAACGGCTGCACTCGCTAACCAAGGGGGTGTGACTGAAGGTACAAATAAAGTACATAGCTAGGTGATCTGTTCCTTTGTTTTGATTAAGAGAACGCTAAAGGACGAGTGAAATATAACCGTGAGTGTTTTGTTTGTTTGTATCGTCTAATTTTACTGTTTGTTATTTATTAGACGGCTAACACGATCCGGAGCTGTCGCTTAATCCCAGCACAAACCCGGACAACACTGCACTATTGTTCAGGGAATAAAATTGTATTTCACCACAAGCTCTGCAGCACTCACTCTGGACTTGTGACCATGTCTGTGTTTTGTGTGTGTGTTTAACTGTGTCTATTATTTCAGGACTACAACCCGTTGTTTATTGAACTGCAATACACATTGTTGTGTATTGTCAGCCCTCATTTCTTTACAGTTGTCATCAGACTTTGGATTATAAATAAACCACCATTTCACCAGTACTTGTCATTTGTCATTTGTCATTGTCTTGAGCACTGCATCACCTCTACACCTGCGCACTGCAAACCACTTTGCCACATAGGGGTATCAGTTTTTTACAGAAAACAGGACACTCAGTACCAGAGTTGTTTTTGTTTTTTGAGAACCTGGGCAGGTTTGGGCACTTTCTCAGAGTAGCCAACTGTAGTATTGTTCCTCCACAAAAAACAGTGTTTAATCCCCTTAAATATGACGTTCTAAAGAAAACTTGCAACCTGATAACTGCCCTTGAGTAGACTTAACAATATTACCATCAGACCTTCATAATCAGTTAAATCATGCATCCACAACATTTGTGAAAAATCTCCCAAAGAACCACCAGGTAACAATTACATGAAACCTAAATGTAACAAAAGCAACATAAGGTTTAGGGGTAGATGTACTAAGATGGGCCAGTTGCAGTGCAAACATACCGCAATTTGCATTTTCGTTACGACAATTTGCAAAGTGCACATTTTGTCGTATGTACTAAGAAAAAATATGTTAATGAAGAGAGCCGCAATATACTAATATAAATATTATTTACGTCATCTTACCGAGATCTCTATCAAGAGTTTTGCGACATATTTTCAAATAAAATAGCGGCAGCTGAGTTGTGGTTTGCTGCAGCAGAGTGTCCGAAGGATAACGTCTATACATGCAAGAGTGCAAGAATCAAAATAACATTGTTTTTGTTAAATGTAAACGTCATCTGTACAATGCATTCACGTTTGTCTGAGTAATGTGTTTTGGGTACGCTACACATTACTTTATGTAAAAATATAAATCTCTACAGTAGGCCTCTACAGTATACAGTACAGTAGTAAAATCAAATGAATACCTAGCACACTTTTTTTTGTACTTTAGCCTACTGGTAAGACAAAATAAATCATGCTGTTGAATTGTACACATTTGTGTACAATGCGAATAAAAGATTATTTTAAATTGAAACTAAATGATTTTATTTATTTATTTATTTATTTATTTATTTGTTTAATTATTATTATTTTTAACTTGGTCTAGTAGCCTAGACAATTAACACACAATATAGCACGTTCCTATAGAGATGCTCAGAATGAGCTGGAGGGGTTAGTGGCACATCTGTGCCGTCTATTGCAGAGTTACGATAAAGGACACTTCAGTAGCAATTCATGTTCAAAGCACTTTATTATTATTATTTGGCATATGGTACCAAAATAAATAAATAAAGTCAAAACAAAGTGAAATGACATTCTGCTTCCCTCTCTAACAAAAATAGCTCCAGTGTCACACTAATATCAGCTAGGTTGGAAAATAAAACATAGAAAAATACATAGATAATAAGAAGATTAATAATAATAATAATAATAATAATAATAATAATAATAATAATAATAATAAAAATAATAATAATCCTGGCTTCTTTTCAAATAAACATGGTTCCTATTCTTTGTGCTACTTTACGATATGCTATGGTAAATTAAGATTAGGCATTGAACAAATGAATAACGAAAACAATGTTAAAAACAATATCTCCGAAGATTTCTATTTAACTGCTAACTTTAGCCTACCCTAGAAGTTTTGACAGTCGGTTATGATGCAGGATTTCTTTTCTTTTGTTTTTTTTAAATTGTTAAACATTATTTTGTTTTGTTTTTTTGTAACTTTTTTCCCCTGTAATGTACAAATAGAGGCCAGTCTTCCTGATTTGTCATTACTGACTTTTTCTATATTCATATGGTGATTGCATCTGATGAGAATAATAACTCCCTTTGTTTTTGAACCATCACTAGATGTAGCAGCTACTTTGTAGAATTTATTTTGTAATCTGAGAGCATCTGCTGCACACAAATGTGATTGTTATAAAAATGCCAAATCCACATTTTTTCTGTGTAAAATATCTAGACACTTAGTATGTTTATTTGGGCCATTTAAACCTCTCAAATTCCAGGATATAGTTGATAATTTAACCATTATCAAAAACTAGACAAAGAACTACAGAAAAAAGTCAAGTATTTTCCCTGGGGGTCGAAATCCCAGCACAATGGGAGACACCGTGCCATCAACTGATCGAAAGTGGGTTGTCTGTATTCAGTACATATAACAGTACATATTCATGTCAACATTAGGAAAATAAGCCATATTCTGTTGATCAAACCATTTTTCCTGAGGTCCCAGCCCCCCTCCCCTCTAGACGCCTTTCCCCCCCAATTCTATGACATGTGGCAGCCACATAACGCAGTTATTTTCAACGGTGCTGTTTAAAAGTATTTTTTCCCACAGTCAAAAGGGTTTAAAAGGCCCTGCATGTCAACAAAGCACTTACTAGGCATCTCCAGCCCCGCCCCACCCTTTCGTTCGCTATAGCTTTCACATATGCTAATAAATAAATAATAATAATAATAATAATAATAATAGTCGTACATACCGATCAATCATCTCCTGATCACTCGTTTTACCACCAAACACCTCAATAATGCGATCCAAGTCATTATTTTATTATTATAACATCTCAAAAAAGCTCTGCAAATGTCTGTGATAAAAAGATGCTCCCCTGGGTGCGTAACTACTCCATCATAGAGAAGGAATGTCTGGCCATTAAATGGGCCACTCAGACCTTACGCTACTACCTATTGGGACATTCATTCAATCTCGTCACTGACCACTCAGATGGTTAAGCACGATGAAGGATAGCAGCGCCCGGATAACTCAGTGGTATCTAGGGCTGCACCCTTCATGTATTTTATGACACACAGTGCAGGGAAAGATCACCAAAATGCAGATTACTTTTCCCAGGAGGGGGGTGTAATGGGACAGTAGATTCAGCCGAGTGTTCCTTCAGCTCCACTCTGAGCGGTGGGATATGTGACAGAGAACGAATGAATCCTAGTCAACAATCTCCCTCCCGATAGGAGGGAATTTAGGGGAAGTGGCCCCAGCAATCTGTTCTTTTTGATGTGGTTACCACTAGGACTGAGAAAGGAAGTAATCAATTTATAAATCATGAGTGAAGTGTTTTGTTTGTTTTTGTAACTGTGTATATTTGTCTTTGCCAGACGGCTAATACGAATCCGGGAGCTGCCTCTTCAAGTCAGTGCTAAACCCAGACTGCACTGCACCTGTGTTCAAACACCACTGTTTAATCACCGCACCTAGAACACTCATTGTCCAGAGACGTGTCTGTATCTGTGTTGTGTTTCTGTTTTTGTATTATTATTTTGAGACTGCAACCCCTTGGTTTATACCCATAGTTGGGTAGAGCCAGCATGATTATTTCAACGGTCAAGGCGACCACTAAAGAAAATGAAAGAAACTACTTGAATCGTTTGTCATTGTCTGGAGCACCTGCATCATCCCTACACCTACGCACTGCAACCCACATGTTCACAAGTACTGATGAAATTAATACATTACAGCCACAAAGCAAGTAACAATAAAACGATATTGTCCTGGACAGTGGAACCCAGTGAAAATATCTAACCCAGTTTAACACGCAGCGGATCCAAAGCTCTGGCATGGTGGATGGTAACTCTTTCTCAAGGTATCAGCATAAAATCCAGCAATAAGGGTAACTGCTTTTTTTAACTTGATCTAGTGATCTAGAGTAACGTTGCAGGACGTACAGAAGCGCTTACCTCCATCGTTATGTAAAACACCTTCTGGATACTGCTTTACGTGATCTGCTGCAGACACATTTTTAACCTTTTTAGAGACATCCATTTTCTTGTTTACAGTGTGTAGTATTTTAATTTCCCGCCTAGCTTGCATATAGTCATATGACATAATCAATGCACAGCACTGTGCATGGCGAATAGTACACGCAGGCACACAGCAGAGCTGTACAGTTTCATTAATGCTACACCAGTTGGCTCGGGTCTTCAGACTATACCTTTGCTACTGCCTCTCTATACTTTTACAGGGGTTGCCTAGTTTTCCCCCGCTATCTACATGTTCCTGCTTGGGTACGTACATAATAATTTACTTCCCGCTTTCAATAGCGGCTGCCTTCTTTAGTCGTGCTTACATGGCTCGGTCTCTCGCCCGAGACCCTGGCTTTCTCTCTTCGGGCTTGTTTACACCGGACGCCACGGCAACCCAGCGTCACTGTGTATCTCCTAAAAAGGGCCAACCAAAAGAGTAGCAAAAGCATTCTTTTATCAGTTGAGTGATCCCCCAATGGTCACATGATCACTCACACAGCACTTGAACTGAACATTTATTAATTCAGAGAGAGGAAGAGGCAACACACCATCTCTCAACCTCCATGTGTCACTGCCATGATTGACAGGCGGATCCCAGGGGCTCCCAAGCTCCTCCTGCAGGATCATGCATGCGTCAGACAGCCATCACAGATCTCGCCCTGTTACACGTTCATATAGAAATACTGTAACCAATTGAGGTTTTTCATGTGATGTCATCACAGCATGGCACGGCCACACTGGCGGGCAAAGACAATTTAACTAAGCACGGTCATTAAACATTCAATTTTATAATGCCATATGAGTGCTGTGCTATTGGGTACACCAACAACTTTGCCCTCCTTTCTGCTGAGCCAGACAGATGGGCAAAGTGGATTTCAGCCATTAGCAGGGCAGCAAAATCGGATCCTCGTAACCGAAAGTCAAAGAAGACAGACTGGACTCTAACTCAGTCACATGTTTGTGTAGTGAATACTTCATAAAAGGTTGGTATTAGCAGTATATTGATAGTTAGTTCTAGTCTTGCGTTATCATCATCATCATCATTATTATTATTATTATTATTATTATTATTATTATTATTATTATTATTATTATTATTATTATTAAGTAATAATAACATGCTGTGACGGTGTACACCCCGCCCCTGTGTTTATTTGTATTTGTGTGTATTATTAGTAGTATTATTATTTAATGCAACTGTTTATTTTTATACTTAACCCTTAGCGGTCCATTTATTCAGCGCGTCTCAGGCGCGTCAGGTCCAATTTATTTTACACACGCTGTTTAAAAGTATTTTTTTCACAGTAAAACAGGTTTAAAAGGCACTGCATATCAACAGGTCACTCAGCACTGCATCTCCAGCCCTGCCCCACCCCTTGTTCACTGTATTTTTCACATACCTCTTCACAGTCGTGCATACTGATAAATCATCTCCTGATGACTCGTTTTATCACCAAATTCCTCACTAATGTGATCCAAGTCATTATTTTATTACTATAACATATCAAAAAGCTGTGCAAATGTCTGTGATATTCTTTGAGCGCTGGATGCTGAAGCAGCTATCTTGTTTGTTTATGGCCGTGTTATCTCTGTGGTGCCGGGGCTATGTGTATTGCTCAGATCCGGAAAGGGAAAATTGTAATGTCGGACCTGGTCCGACATAAGACCGCAAAGGGTTAAATGTAGTTTGGCAGGGACGATGTTTGCTTCTCGTCTCTGCCAAAATACCTCCATGGGAATGCATGGTGAGCAGCTAAAAATGTATTGACAAATTGGCTGTCGACCACGCTCATTCAAAAAAACAGTGCAGAATGCGGTTGAGGGATAAACAAGATAATTGATAACCAGTTAATCCCTCGACCACTATATATACCGGCAGCTGTGGGCTGGAAGGGGTTGGACAGTGGAGAGAGTTGTGGAGAAAGGAGACGGAGAGACAGTAAGAAAAATAACAATTGCTACTCGTGCTAGCTTTACACCAGCATGATACTTATTTGAATTATTGTGACTGTTTATTTTTGCCACTGTGCCATTTTGTTTCTGTTTTGTTTTTGTTTACATTATTTAAGAAAAAAAGAGTGCATTGGCGACTCAACATGTAGTACATTACCTGTGTGTGTTTTTCCTGGTCTGAAGTCACCCACCCAGCCATCCATGACATATGGTGTTGTGCAGGGGATAACAGCACCTCCAAGTACCCAGGCCAGGAAAGGTACTGCAGGTATAATTTATTTTGTTAGATTTTTTTGAGAATTGTTTTTTGGAGAAAAGAAAATTGATGTCATGCCACTGTCTCCAGCCCTCCAAGAGGTGGAGGAGAAGGAATAGCTGCTGGCCCGAGTGAAGAAGGGGAGAGTGGCCACTGCCGGAGGCGAGCAAAGGAGCCCAAATGTCAGAAAGGGAGGTGCTGCCTTCCTGCGTGCCAGAAAGGGAGGAGTTGCCATCCTGCTTGCCGAAGGGGGAGGAGCTGCTGCCGTCTACAGAGCCACAGGGAGAAGCCCTGCTGTCTCCAGTGACACCGGGAAAAGCCCTGCTGCCTCCATCACCAGAGGGAGAGGAGCTGCAGCTGCTTCTACCCACACTGCTCCGGGTTGCCTGTCCTGCACCACCCGGGGATGCCAAGCCTGTATCGCCCGAGGATACCAAGCCTGCTCCGCTGGGGGTCCTTTGCTGCCAGTGTTTCCGCTGCTTATGTTGCCACTGCAGGAGAGCCTCACACACGGCCACCAGAACTGCCACTAGAGCTGCTGCTGTTGCCACCTCCGCAGCCGGTAGGAATGCTGTTGCTGTCTCCGCAGCCAGGAGGCCGTTTCCCATCACCTGGAGGTCCTTTGCTGCTGACCCCCGGGGATCTGTTGTTAACTCCGCCCGTGGCCCCATTGTTTCTCTGTTCCTGTGCAAGGAACAGGCCAGGGACTTTTGGTATTTTAAGGGTGGACGTGGCCATTAAGGCCATGTGCCCTATGTGACTGTTTATTTTGGCCACTTTTTGTTTAGATTATTTAATAAATAAGAGCACATTGGCGACTCAACTTGTAGTACCTTGCCTGTGTGTGTATTTCCTGGTCAGACGTCACCCACCTGCATCTGTGACACACACTTAATTGTATAAATGTTTTTTGGCTGTTTTATTTCTCACTGGAAGCGAGTGGTGGTATCTGTGCAAGGAAACAAAAAGACAATTACCAGGGAAAACCACAAGTGGCAACTATACAACAAGCAGGGTTGAAACACTTACCTTTGGTTGGGACTGGGAGCCTTCACTGTCACCTTCAACTAGACCTTCAGGAAGACACCACTGTTCCACCACTCACCACTAGAGGTTGCCATAAACAGGACTTTGGCAACAAGTGAGATTGAAACAGAAAAACACCTGGTGGCAAGACTTGAACAAAAATACATACCTGTAAATGGTGGTTAACAGTGAAACTGCATGCAGTCTGGGTTATTACAAGTGACAAAACAACCACTTGGTGTCACAGATGGTGTTAGAGTGGGATTCTGAAATTTAAGCTTAATCAGTTCCCACAGTTACCAACTGTATCACTACCACTTCTGCCAAGGAGAGCATTATTAATGCCCTGGTACAAGCCATCACTGTTCAACAGGAAACCAATTGCCAGGGAAGACAGAATACAACAAAGGGAAGACAGTATACAACAAAGAGAAGTCATCCACAAGATCTCAGAGGAAGTAAAGAGGTTAAGAGAAGATCGGGTGCGACCACCAACCCACGTCATCCGACCAACTCATCTGCTTCAAAAACAGATGCCTGAAGACGACGTAGAGGCTTATCTTGTGTCCTTTGAAAGGATAGCTTTAAGATAAGCCTGGCCCCGAGACTCGATCCGTTCTTCAGCGGAGACGCCCAAAAAATTTTGACCTGGACAGCACAACTGCAAATAACTTTGAGCAGCTAAAAGCAGAAATTCTTTACAGCTTCGGTTCAGGCACAAAAGTTTCATGGCTGGAGTTACCGAAAAGATAAGGTGCCCAGGTATCTGCTGCACTTGGCCAAGATATGTCTGCAACCAGAGATCAACAGTTCGACAAAGATTTTAGAAATTCTAGTGATGGATCGGTTCCTCCACTCACTTCCTTACCAGCTAAGAAAATGGTTGACTCAAGGAAATCTACAAACTCTGGAGTTCATTGCCCTCATGGAGTGACAGTTGGCCGCAGATGAGCTAGACAAGGAACCTCCCATACAGTCCCAAAAACAGTGTTGGCAAGATCCTACAAGAAAACAACGTAATGATAATCAGCAAAACAAAGCAAAACAATGTTACCAGTGTCATAAGAAAGGACACATAGCACAATACTGTACCCAGATTGATGAGCCCATGCAATGCAATATGGGGAATTATCATTGTGGTGTCATAAGTGTCTCTGGGGTAACCATTTGTAGTAATACCTGTCTGATGGAGGTAATGGTAAATGGTCAGAAGACTTTAGCATTAGTAAATTCAGGTAGTGCGTTAAATTTAGTTGTCACAGGGTTGGTTCCGGAAAAGCAATGGGATCATAGTTTACAGACCAGGGTGACCTGTGTTCATGGTGACATCAAACACTATCCTACAGCACTGGTAAAAGTAAACCTAGCAGGGGTAGAGACCTTGATGAGAGTGGGAGTAGTAGCTAATCTGCCACATACCGTCATACTTGGACGAGATTTCCCAGGGTTCCCAGGGTTGTTGCGCTGTATGAATACCTCGCTAGGGGATCACAGGGCTGAAACCAGAGAGGGTTTAGGAGAGACTCGCCAGTGTCTTGCCGAGCCTGGAGGGCATCCTGAAGGGTCCTGAGGAGTCATGAAAGTTCGCTGCACCTGCCCAGAGAACCAGGGAGTCATCTTGTGGAGAACCAGGGGCAGCCTAACAAACTGACTGACTGCCGGCTCCTAGGGACGCCACGCAAAAGATAGGACCACTATTGACTCCTCGGACGGACTCTCTGCCATCACCAGACAACTCACTGCCACTGACAGATCATTCCCTGGCTACTCTGGAAGACAGTTCCTGTTCTCAAACCGTGGGGTATTCAACCGCAAACCTGTTTGAACTTTTTCCCTTCACTGATAGACAGCTGTTTGTGAAGAACTAGTTTTTAGTAACTTTAATAAAGTCACATCAGGAAAGGTGTAGAGACAAGAAAAGAGGTTCCTTAATGAGCAGCATAGTACTCCGCCTATGTTCAATCCAGTATTTGAGACAGTATCAGACTTCAGGGGAGAACAGGCTAACGACCCCACACTCGTGCATGTTCGGGAAGCTGTAGTCAAAATAGACGAGACCCCAGTTGAGGGCTCTAACAAAAATCCTGTAGAGTACTTTGTGGTAAAAAAATGATTTATTATATCGAGTAATAGATAAAAATGGGGATCAGATAGAACAGCTTTTGGTCCCACCTAAGTATAGGAATCAAGTATTACAGCTGGCACATAACCATTTGTTTGGAGCACATCTCGGGACAGACAAGAACAAGGACCGCATCTTTAGGAGATTCTATTGGGTGAGGGCTCATAAAGATGTAGAACAGTTTTGTAGTTCCTGTGCAGATTGTCAAAAAGCTAGTGCCCAGCCACACTTAAGAGCTCCACTAATTCCAATGTCCATTATTGAGATGCCCTTTGAATGCATCGCCATGGACACGGAAGAACTGCCATACGCTGCTGCATCAACGAGAAAGCACAAACCTGACTCCTTACCAAGAAAGACAATGAGAGTGCCAATTTGAACCTCACTATTAATATTGTAATTGTTGGTAACACAGCTGTCGTTTTAAAGTGTTTTAAGGGCAGAGCATAAAATAAGCTATCACGGGAAGATATTAAACGTATTGAGGATTTGGGCAAAGAAAGACAGAATACAAATGGTTTATTGGCTGTTTTATTTCTCACTGGAAACGAGTGGTGGTATCTGTGGAAGGAAACAAAAGGCAATTACCAGGGAAAACTATACAAGAAACAGGGTTGAATACACTTACCTTTGGTTGTGACTGGGAGCCTTCACTGCCACCTTGTGGCTCTCAGGAAAACCTTCATCTGGACCTTCAGGACGACCCCACTGTTCCACCACTCACCACTAGAGGTCGCCATAAACAGGACTTTGGCAACACGTGACAATCATGGGGTTTCCATGCAGGTCAATTTACACGTGAAATGGCAATGCGTGTGCACGTTTAGGAGAATTACTTGGGTAAATCAGGCTTGTGGCCCGAAAAAAATGGCAAAAGAGAGGGATAGGGTAAATCTCATTTACTCATGTAAATGACGAAACACACGGGAAAAATCACGCCCAGTTTCGCATGGAAACCTGCATTTCACATGTAAATGTTAATGAGCGTGTTAATCCTTAACTATAAATATTGCAAGGGAGTAGGTCAGTTGTTACTGTGGATTCCAAGACGGCAGAAAGTAGTGGCTCATGGGTGATTTTATGGTTAGCAGTGGTGTAGTTCACCTTAATGATAATGCGGGCGACTTTTTTTATTATTGTTTTTTGCTGCCTGGACTGTCATGTTGTATATCTCTCTTGGGTTTACAGTTCTGTATAAAACAACTTACCATGAACTGTGTTATGCCCTTGTTATAGTATTAAAGCAGCTGTTTGAGAATACCCTTGCTGTAAAAACTATGCTAAAGTTAAACACGAACAGCAAGTGAGCTGCTTAACTGAATTAATTCCTGTCCTTTTTTTATCCCAGCTATTTCCAAGGACAACGCGCATCTGCCCTCCACGTTAATAAATGCAGTTGGTGAACTGGATGTCATAAGCCAGTTCGATCACCCAAAACAGCGCAACAATATCCAAGTTGTTGATGCCCTCTCAGAACTGACCAAATAAAATTGCAAATGAACATATTGATTGTGTTTTATTTGTTTGCATCATTAATGTTTAACACAACAGTAAATTCAACACAACTTACAAGAAAGGAGAGAATCTCTGACAGCACGAGCCTCAGATTGCTGCTGTCCAATTGAAACTGGCGGCTGAGGCAACCTTCCCAGTTGCCAAGTCTGCTTATAATAAGTGGGATTGGGCTTGTTTTTGAGAGTCGCAGGTTGGAGTTTGCATAACCACCCATACTCTAGCATGGGTTGTGCTTATTTTGGGCTTGTTTACAAAGGCACTGCCGCTTTTTTTTTCTCGTGAGACTTGGCAACACTGGTAACCTTTCCCATCTGTCTCACAGGCAGCCTGATTCTTGAACACCTCATTTTGTTGTTGACAAGAGTTTGTGCAGGATACAGCAGGCAGTGGCAATTTTGGGAACAAACTAATGCACTTCTGTCCATTTCATCAGTATCAGCCACCTCCCTTTCAAGTGCCCACTAGCCATATTTGCCCAAGCGTTGTATTGAATGCTTCCTCAGCAGCTGTCAGTCGTCCGGACGGGTAGGGTTTCTAAGCCAGGGTAGTATTGCCTGAATGAAAGGGATATACAGTATATATATATATATATAAACATCTCCACCAGTTTTCAGCCTTGGTGATCTGCAATACCTGTTGGTCAGTTTCATTTTATACTCATTTTCATTTTTAATTAATGAGTAGTAAGATTAGTTGAAACAGTATTCACTACTAACGACATGACACCACGCTTATGACATTTGAAAAACAATTTGGGCAAGAGCAGTAAAACACATTATTAACATGCAGGCACAGGGTAGTTTGCTTTATTACAGCAGCTTAGATTCGTGTACCAGTTCTCTGTGCATGGAAACTGCATTTTCACAAAATTTCACAAGTAATCTTCAAAAACAGCACAAGTGCTTTATGCAGAGCTAATTTACATATCAACCCCCACCTTTCCCTCATTTGCATGACGTCGGGTGAAAAGCCTGGTTTAGTCGAGTAAAATAAACTGAGCGAACGGAAACCCAAAAAAGCATTTTACACGAGACATTTTTCTCTTGTAAATGTCTCGAGTTAAAAAAAAAAACTTGCATGGAAACCCCATGATTGAAACAGGAAAACACTTGGCGGGAACAAAAATACATACCCTTAAATAATAAACACGCCTGGTGGTTAACAGTGAAACAGCATACAGTCTAGGTTTATTACAAGTGACAAAACAACCACTTTGTCACTATATACAGTATATACAGTATATATATATATATATATATATATATATATATATATATATATATATATATATATATATATATATATATATATATATATATATATATATATATATATATATATATATATATATATATACTGTATATATAAAAATACAGGTAGTGGACAAAAAAAATGGAAACACCTGGGTAAATGATGGACACCAAGTATATTGAAAGCAAGGGCTTCCACACAGGCTCATGCGTTAATTAAGCAAATAACATCCCAGCATGCTTAGGGTCATGTATAAAAATGCTGGACAGGCCTGGTTGCCTATAAGTATGGCTAGTATGGCTGCAAGAGGAGACCTCAGTGACTTTGAAAGAGGGGTGATTGTTGGGGCATGTTTGGCAGGAACTTCAGTGACCAAGACAGCTCAACTTGCTGATGTTTCATGAGCAACGGTGTTAAGGTGATGTCGGCATGGAACTCCGAGGGAAAGACATCATCAGCAAAGGGCAACAGTGGGCAGAATATATGTATGTGTGTGTGTGTGTGTTTTTGAGCTATCCTGATGAAGGCACATTTGTTCCGAAACCGGTAGATCGCCATGTCTTTTTAGAAAAAATACAATAAAGAAACTACTTAATATTAATATTTTGTGTGCACCATAAATTTGTTCTTTGCACATGCAAAAGACGTATGTTTATTCCGCTTGGCAGCACCTAATTGAAGATAATGATATAAACTTTCTAAAGAATGCTTTTGTTCGAGAACACCTGTAGTGCAATACAGTTAATTCCTAATACATGTAACATTGTTTTATAGTAAAAAGTCTAAACCCTTCTTTTATCTCAAAAGGTTATAGCCCAGTTCACATTTAGATTAGTTTTTAGAGTTGTTCTTTGCCAATAACCTTTCATGTGACTATCAAGACTCATCATGTGTGTATCTCAGTGCTACTGTTGTTCATAGTATGTATTATATTTTTGTATTATATTCAAAGGTATGCATTATATTTTTGGGTTCCATATGGAGGTTTGGAGAGTTGCAACAATAAATATAAGATATTAACAAATCATAACATGTACAGTACATATTCAATAATTCTTATGCATATTAACATAGCTTAACAATTAACTTTTCAATCATCACACTGCATTTTTTAAAACTTATTCCTCAATGTGAAAGTGTGGTGGAGTCTCTATGTAAAGGAAACTATAAGGTGGCAAATCCATTACAACACATTTACCTTTTTTTTTTTTAAATTTAGTCGTTGCCAATTAGTTTTTATTATTTTCTCCCCAATTTGAAATGCCCAATTATTTTTAGGCTCAGCTCACTACTACCACCCCTGCGCTGACTCGGGAGGGGTGAAGATGAACACACGCTGTCCTCCGAAGCGTGTGCCGTCAGCTGCCCACTTCTTTACCCTCTGCAGACTCACCGTGCAGCCGCCTCAGAGCTACAGCGCCCTGCCAGACTACAGGGGTCGCTGGTGCGCGGTGAGCCGAGGACCCCCTGGCCGACCTAACCCTCCGTCCCTCCCCCCGGACGACGCTCGGCCAATGGAGCGCCGCCCCCTGGGAGCTCCCGTCCACGTTCGGCTGTGGAATAGCCTGGACTCGAACCGGCGACGTCCAGGCTATAGAGCGCATCCTGCACTCTAGCGAGTGCTTTTACTGGATGCGCCACTCCGGAGCCCCCTCAACACATTTACCTTTTTATCAAAATAACTTCTATTGCAACTTTTTGATCTTCAAGATTTCTATGAAAAGCTTGTATGTGTTTTAATTTAAGTCCTGTAAGAGGATCGCGAGTTAATGGGGAGACATTAGCCTTTCTGCACATTTTTGCCAATGCATAGCAGGTTCTACTCCATCAGGAAACAGAAAACAGTGTATGCTTGCTACCTTTCCATTTTTAGGTAAGACTGTATAGCTGTTTTGCTTTGTTACTCTGAGCAGTATAGCTTTCCACCGATAATCATTCTAACATAACTTTTTAACATTGCACCCAGTACAATATTGCATTTCTCTTTCAAAGCCAACAAATATTCCCCTTCAGTTTGCACTACTTTATAACAACCAATACTCAATGCCTTTCACGGTTTCTAATGATCACATGATGACGCTGCTGCTTGTACGGGACAGTGTAAATTAAGTAAAGTAAGCAAATCAGATAAAGCAGTTAATTCATGTTTCAAAGCATGTGCAAGAATAAATAAAAAAAAAACTTTGTCCAACTGTTATTTGGCTTACATCAAACAATTATCTATCACTCTTAGGGATTTCTGTTTCTGTTTCACAGGAAGATCCCACATTGGAATAATTTAACTGAAATTCCTCATTCCTTGTGGTAGTCTCTACAATACTGCTTCCATGACACTCACTGCTACTGTCCTGTAAAATAACCTATTTGAAACAAGCACTGTCTTCAGCAAATTCTGAACTAACAGAACGACTTTCTGTTTGTTCATATGATTTACTAACAAGTTCATTTTCAGAGTTTACCATGGTATCTAGAAATGAAGGGTCAGATATTGGTAATTCAATTCCATTTTCATTGTTTGAAGATTCATTGCTTTGCAGCACCGTCTTCTTTTTAAAACAGTAACATTTTATAATAAGGGTACGTAAAACAGTTTTAACAGTCTTTCAGAAACAAGTTTATACAGGGAGAGGCTTGGGGTTCACCCTGTCTCTATTCATTTGTATGCACATATTGTTTTGGACTAATTGAGCCTTTTTCTAAATAAATGCCAATCCTGCACAAACTCTACTTATGAAAGTCCTAGGAATGAATGTCAGGGGGTGTTCAGGTCAGGATTGAGGGGTGCTGGCAGAGCTGTGTTGGGAAGCTTGTATGTCTTCTGCCAGCACTTAACTCAGCTGCAGCCAGTGCCATGGCCATCACTTATATGAGCCCTAGATTAATTAACTTTTAATTACAAATTTTAAAATAAAAATACCTGTGTGTCATTCTGTCTCAGAAGAGTCCTGATGCGTCTGAAAAGATAATTCAATTTTTAAAAAGTATCCACACTTAAAACAGAACTATATGAATTACAGTATTTACAGCAGAGTAAATCTGGAGTAATAAACAGATGACTTTTAATGCATGAGTAATTAATTTCACTTTGCATAGTGTGGTTCTATCATCACCATCAATTCCCTAGATGTTGTTTTAGTGCCAGGTATCACTGATATCATTTTGTTTATATGCAACTTTAAAAAATACATTGGATGCATTAGGGATGTAATAATCCCTGTATGGTGATGTGGATACTCCTTTAAATATTTTCATTAATAGGTACATATAAGCAAACATGAGTGTTCTGCCTGGTGTTTCTTGAACAGCTCCTATGGAAGCAGATTTCATTTTTTTCTGTCAGCAAAACAAAACAAATTGTATAACAACGTTAAACAGGTAAACTAAAAATAACAGGGTTTCTACTTAATGGCAGTAATTACAATAATCAAAATAAAAATGAACAAATACAGTTAATAAAATGTGATGCTTTCCTCCCATTTACATCCATTGCTCTTCCAGACTTCCTCCCGGTTCAAGAAAGTATCTATGCTGCTAAGCCTCTCTCTTTAGTGAAGACCAGTGTAAGAACATTTCTGGTAACAAGTTCTGTTAACCCTCCCCCCTCGTATTAAAAATGGTACAGCTCAGCGTTTGATTGGCTGAAAGGGCATTTGACGCCTTTCTTCATGATCACAAGTCTCCTATACTTTTTTTTTTGATTGAGACAATTAATAAAACAAAAAGCCTAGAGTAACGTGGGCTAGTCGATGAAACACCGAGGATGGAAGGTGCCCACTTGAAGACCCCAGAGATGTACCCTTGTCACAAAGATGGCCAGAGTGGGTGACGTCAGACCAGAGCCAGGAAATAAACGACAGAGACTTGGGGTTTTGATGAAGCTGAGCGCGTGATCGCGCTCAGCATTTAATAATCAAAATAAAAGAACACAAAAACAGGACACGGCACTTGCGGCCAAAATAAACAGGTAAACAAAACCGGACTACACAGACAAACACAGTGAGCTTCTAAACAAACAAGTATCGTGCTGGTCCTACCAGCACGCGATAGCAATTATTTATATCACCTTCTCTCTCTCCCGTTCTCCACTCACTGAACACACCACCCTGAGTGAGTGAAAACATGCTGTTTTTATGCAGTTGTACCAAGACTCGATTGCTAATCAATCATTCAATCGGAGTCTCGGTACAACTGCACGTGAATTAACTAAGTGCAATCCCGTGACACACATTATGCACATTTTATCTGCACGTGAAGTGATGTGCAATCCTCGTGCCTAACTACAATTATACATTTTTAAACACACGTGAAACACAGACCCGCTTATATCCCGTGTACCAATACCTATACACCAACATTTACACACAACACGTAACATACAATATACACAGGGGGGGCACTTTGCCACAACCCTACTTAGCTCAATCCAGACGGTTGTCATGCTGATGCGCTGGGGAGACCGCACTGTGGTTGATCCCCGGAGCCAGCATCGCAGCCGTTGTGTGTGCTGATGTGCTAGGGAGGCAATAAGCTGATCTCTGGAGCCAGCATTACACTTCAGCCATCAACACCAGACAGAAGGATATCTACATCATCATATGGAAGGAAGCGCAAATGGATGGAGACACAGATGGATCACATTAGTTTACTGTAAAGCTACATCTTAGTTGGTGCTTATCTTGGCGAGAGTCGAGTTCAAATCAGCATGAAGTTTTAACATCTACTCTCGTGTAATGGAAATCATGAAGATCTGGATACGTCCAGTGACTGCTGTGAATAGTGCAGCTGGCAACCAGGGAAAGACCTTGTGACAGCCTGAAGAGAAAGCTGACAGGAGGAAAGAGACCCTATTTGGGCTGGTAAGGGTTAGCTACCCTTGTCGGCAGTATCCAGCTCTGTGTTTACAGGATGCTGGAGACACCTGCCCAAGGCTTCTAAGAAATTAAAGAGAAAAATACCCCTAGAGTCTGCGAGTGCGGGGGCGGAAGATGACTCAACGTTGGACAACACGGTTAATGACTTAGGAACAGAAATGGATATGAGTATGGCGAGTACTTCACAAAAGACTAGTTCAAGATCTGCAGTTAGCAAAGACATGGAACTCCAGGTTTGTGTCTGTGGCTGGAGCAAGGCGACAACGGTCAGGGGTTTGAAGATTCATCGAGGGAGAAAGAAATGCTTGAGGGAGAAGGGACAAGGGCCTCGCATTGATCAGTACTTCTTACGAAGTCAGTCAAGTCAGTCGAATGAAATCCAGCGACAGGAAGCAAACCACAGTTCGCAGGATATCAGCACCCCTGTCATAGACGTGAGGAGGACTTGCATGGACACAGTTAGTGATGAACCTAATGATCCTTGTGAACCCGGTCAGACAAACCAGCATAAGAGAGAAAAGAACCTCAACGGGCACAAGCCTGGAGTTAAATGGCCAAGAGCTTGTGAGAAAACTGCATGGGACACAGTAAACACAGATCTCTGCTTTGCATTGGAAAGGTTAAGTGGAACTGTTGAAAAGAAGCTAGATAAATTTGGGGACATCATCTACACATATGGAAGCGAGAGGTTTGGAGTTGAAAAAAGGAAGGAAAAAGTACAAACTATTCCTGGAAAGTCTAGATGGCAACAGGAAATTGAACGCTTAGTTAGAGAAAGGAGACAGCTGAGGAAGCAATGGAGAAGAGCAGAACAAAGTCAGAAGGAGGAACTCAATCTCTTACAAAGGGTCATAAAAGATAAGCTTGCAACATTGCGCAGAGCTGAGCGCCTACGGAAATGCCATAAAAAGAAGGAGTGTGCAAGATCTAACTTTGTAAGTGAGAAGAATGGCACACTAAAAACACTAAAAGTTTGAGCTGGAGATATATTTGGAGGAAACACAGGAGCCTATGTCAGTTCCTTCATACATCCCACCTATCAATCCACCAGAATACCAAATGGAGGACTGTGCACCTAATTGGAAAGAAGTAGAGCGAGCTGTGAAAAAAGCAAGGGCTTCATCATCTCCAGGGCCTAATGGAGTTCCGTACAGAGTGTACAAGAGTGCTTCAGGAGTTCTATGCATCCTGTGGAGATTGGTGAAAGTGGCATGGGAAAAACAGGTTGTACCAAGAGCATGGCACCAAGCAGGTGGAGTCTTTATACCTTAAGAAAAAGATTCTACAAGCATCAGTCAGTTTCGCCCTATTTCCCTATTAAACGCAGAAGGCAAGATTTTCTTCAGCATTATTGCTCAGAGATTGTCAACTTACCTATTAAAGAACTGCTTCATTGACACTTCAATACAAAAAGCGGTCATTCCAGGTTTCCCAGGATGCTTAGAACACATCAATGTGATTTGGCAACAAATTCAATCAGCTAAAAAGGAGAGGAAGGAGCTCCATGTGACATTCCTGGATTTTGCTAATGCATATGGTTCAGTGCCACATGAACTTCTTTGGGCAGCATTTGATTTTTTCAGTGTACCGATGACAATAACAAATTTAGTGAAAGCCTACTTTGGTAAAGTTGTTGGTAAAGTAGTAGATAAAACGTTCTTCATTAATGGTGAGGCAATACCAACAGTGTCTGAGAAGCCAGTGAAGAGTCTTGGGAGATGGTACGACGGGGATCTAAAGGACACAGTTCGTGCGGGAGAAGTTAGACAACAAGCAGTGGAATGGTTGAAGAGCATAGACAGCAGTGCTTTACCAGGCAAACTAAAACTCTTGTACTTTCAGTTTGGTCTACTGCTGAGGTTGCTGTGGCCACTGACCTGTGTACAAGGTTTCTTTGACAACAGTAGAGAAGCTGGAAGCTTTAATCAGTTCATACATCAGGAAATGGTTGGGAGTTCCACGCTGCCTCAGCAGAGTGGGACTTTATGGTAAAGGAATACTGCAGCTACCAGTCTCCGCTCTAACCGAGGAGTTTAAGTGCGCCAAGGTCAGACTGGAAATGAAATTAGGAGAGTCACGCGACAAATGCGTAAGGGAGGCAGCACCTGTGTTGAAAACTGGAAGAAAGTGGGCGGCAAAGAAAGCTGTGGAGGATGCATAGGCTGCCCTTCGAATTGGTGATATCATGGGGCAAGTTCAGCATGGAAGAGGGGGTCTTGGTCTCAGTTCAGCTCCTCCTACATGGCACAAGACAGCCCCAGCTCAACGGAGGAAGCTGGTAGTCAACGAGGTGCAAAAGCAGGAGGAGAGGATGAGGTGTATAAAGGCCATTTCCCAGGCCAAGCAGGGAGAATGGATGAGATGGGAGAGTGTGGAACAACGCAAGATTGGCTAGCAAGACCTATGGTCAATGGAACAGAGCAGGATCAGTTTCCTCATCAGGTCAACATATGATGTTCTCCCATTACCACAGAACCTAAACCTCTGGGTAGGAGAGGATCCCTCATGTCCTTTGTGTTCATCACCTGCAACATTAAGGCACATTTTGACAGGGTGTAAGGTGGCTCTTAGCCAAGGACGGTTTACTTGGCCCCATGAGCAGGTGCTGCGATGTTTGGTCTTAGCATTGGAAGACAAGCGTAACATGACCAATAAGTTGCCACCAGTTCCATCAAAACATTACACACAAAAGACAACATTCCTCTGCCCAGGAGAGCAATCACCAAGAAAAGGTGTATAAACCAATCCTCGCCCAGGACAACTGGAAGCTGCTAGAGACTGGAAAATGCTGGCAGATGTTGGTCAACGGCTTATTTTTCCACGTGAGATTGCCACCACTAACCTTCGACCAGATATTGTCTTGTGGTCTGGATCAGCACGCCTTGTTCACCTGGTAAAGTTAACGGTGCCATGGGAGGATGCTGTAGATGAGGCGCATCAGAGGAAGAAACTGTGGTATGCTCATAGGAGGCTGTGTGGTCCAGTGGTTAAAGAAAAGGGCTTGTAACCAAGAGGTCCCCGGTTCAAATCCCAGCTGATGCATAGTTCACACACCCTAGTCTCTGTAAGTTGCCTTGGATAAAGGTGTCTGCTAAATAAACAAATAATAATAATAATAACTAGCCACTAAAGCGGAACAGCGAGGATGGAGAGTCCGGGTTTACCCAGTGGAAGTGGGTTGTCGAGGATTTGTGGCACACTCCATAACCTGGTTTCTCAGAGACGTCGGATTCAGTGGCCAAGAGTTGCGTCGCACAGTGAAGAACTTATCTGAAGCAGCAGAGAGGAGCAGCAACTGACTGTGGTTGAGACGGAAAGATTCTGGCTGGGGATCTTAAGCACAATAGAAAGAAAGAAACGCTGATGTACGGGTAAGTTAGCTGGGCTGAGTTGAGTGGGGGACGGAGGGGGGTGATGCTGGGACGCTAGAATCACCGTCGAGCCCTCTTGAGGTGTCGTGGGCTAGTCGACGAAACACCGAGGATGGAAGGTGCCCACCTGAAGACCTGTGGCAATGTGCCCAGCCCCTGTGTGTATTTTTGTGTTGTATGTTGCGTTTGTTAATGTTGGTGTATTGTAGTTGGTACACGGGATATAATGTGGGTAATGAGCATGAGTGTTTAAAATGTATAATTGTATTTAGGCACGAGGATTGCACTTCATGTCCATTTAAAGTATCTAATATGTGAGCACGGGATTGCACAGATTTAGTTCACATGCTGGGATTCAAGTGAATAATTAATTGGTAATTGAATCCCAGCATAATTGTATATATAGATGCACGTTTCATTCACTCGAGATTGTGTGTTCAGGGCGAAGGAACGGGAGAGAGTGAGGAGAGAAATAAAAAGAAGCAATTGCTACGTGGTACGTGTTTGTTTAGTGTTCGCCCCTGTTTGTTAGTGTCTGTTCGTTTTGTTTGTCTGTTTATTTTGGCCGCAAGTGCCATGTCCTGTTTTCTGTTTAAACCTTTTATTTTACAATAAACTCACTGAGCACAACAGCGTCTCAGATTCACCACCAACTACCATCTGTCTGTGTACTCCTTTCTGGTCAGACGTAACCACTAAAGCCAGCTTGTCACACGTGGTGTTAGAACCGGGATAACAGCACCTTTGAGACTCAGGCCAGAAAGAGTACTGCGGGGGGAAAATAAATAAATAAATAATGGGAAAACACGGCAGAAGACAACAACAGCAGGAATGGAGAGATGTCCCAGAGCATCCACAGCCCAGGAGGGAGGAGACAGAGCCTTTCCCATTCTCTGAGGAGATGCTGGACTGAGTGTCAGACCCAGAGTGGAACTGGGAGGACCTCCCGAAGGTTGTTGACCTGCCGTGGGCCAGAGATGGGGAACATTGGGAACACTGGGAACAACTCTACTACCCAGTGCCCTTTGTGAAACCGGCAGCCGTGGTAATCAACTACTTGGCTGCCGATATGGGACTGCCCCAGCAGGTTGACTTCCAAGTAGAAGGAGCCACACCTACCTGCACCCTCACTGGGCTAGAGGAAGAATGCCTGCTGTCCCCGTCTCCACCAGCAGAGGGAAAATGCCTGCTGTCCCCATCTCCACCAGCAGAGGGAAAATGCCTGCTGTCCCCGTCTCCACCAGCAGAGGGAAAATGCCTGCTGTACATGTTTGTTTAGTGTTCGCCCCTGTTTGTTAGTGTCTATTCGTTTTGTTTGTCTGTTTATTTTGGCCGCAAGTGCCGTGTCCTGTTTTCTGTTTAAACCTTTTATTTTACAATAAACTCACTGAGTGCAACATCGTCTCAGATTCACCACCAACTACCGTCTGTCTGTTTACTCCTTTCTGGTGTGACGTAACCACTAAAGCCAGCTTGTCACAAGACCCCAGAGATGTACCCTACTTAGCTCAATCCAGATGATTGTCATGCTGATGCGCTGGGGAGACCGCACTGTGGTTGATCCCTGGAGCCAGCATCGCAGCCGTTGTGTGTGCTGATGCCCTAGTGAGGCAATAAGCTGATCTCTGGAGCCAGCATTACACTTCAGCCATCAACACCAGACAGAAGGATATCTACATTATCATATGGAAGGAAGCGCAAATGGATGGAGACACAGATGGATCACATTAGTTTACTGTAAAGCTACATCTTAGTTGGTGCTTATCTTGGCGAAGCCGAGTTCAAATCAGCATGAAGTTTTAACATCTACTCTTGTGTAATGGAAATCGTACATATCTGCAAAATTACTGCAAAGATACATTTATTCTAAATAAGGACAAATTATGTTCTATGTCCCATTGTGCATGAACTGCTTCAGCCTTGTGAAGATGGTGAACATGACTACACAGTCAAGAGAAGACAGTCCTGCAAAGGTTTTTATCCGCTATATTACAAAGTAAATACAATCGGTTATAGCACCGTATGTTTATATTTCAAATGGAAAACAAGAATATCTTTGTTACATTTTCTGTCATTAGAAGGAAGTAACTTAAAATTCAGTAATTGTAATAGAAAGCAACAGAAGTAAACATGATATGTGTGTGTGTGCTGGGAGGGCTTAACATGTGAATGGAGGTAGTGTGGTGCAAAAGTGGCAAGTCGTACTTTTGTAGTAGGGGTAGTGAGTTAAGGGTAGAATTATGAATACATATCACCACTTCTATTACAGATATGACACATTCTGTGTTGAAGAGGGGGCTTCAAAAGCCAAGAAACAAGTGGTTCTTGTTACTTTATCTTTGAAAAAAGAAACCCCAAAATACAGTCCCGGGAAAAGGGATTTCCAAAGCAACTGGGATCCGCTGAAGATGATGACAGCAGCACCAGTGAAGATGATGAGCAAGCATCTGCTACCATGAAATCTACGCTAAACACCTTCTTGTTTGTGCATCAAAATAACAGCAGAAACTACTCCAAAGCTTCTCGATGCCACGTATCGAACTTGCAAGTATGCTTTACCCCTATTCTTGGTTGTTGTACGAACAAATGTTGGATATAAGCCCATTGCCGAGTTCATGTGTGAAAATGAAACCACTGATGCCATCTCAGAGGCCCTTTTCATGCTGAAAGAGTGGAATGTGGGATGGAAACCTAAATTCTTCATGCTGGATTACTTAAGAATTCCAGGCTCTTCAGCTGGTCTTTCCTAATGCCCAGAAGTACCTCTGCTCTTTCCATCGGGAACAAGCCTGGATTCGATGGACCAGGGAAAGTAAAAAAAAGTTTGTAATTAAATGTATTTGTAAATCAGTTGGTACAATCATGTTGTGTAACACAACTTGGCTTTTACTGTACTGTCAATTCATTACAATAATGGCATTTGTATGATTATGATTTTTATTAAACAATGGGCTGATTTACATGCAAAAATGACATTATGTTCATAATTTATAACACCTCACTGCTCCACACATCACAAAACATAAATAAATAATCATAATAGATAAAAAATATTGTGATGTCCACGTTCCGCCACTGAGCTTGGAAGGAAACTCCAAGACAACATACTGTGCATTAGAAAGTAAAATGTCATGAACTCATGTTTCATTACATCATAATATCATCAGACAGAAAAACATACCTGCCATTTAGCTTTGTATTAGAAATACAAAGAAAGATGAATAACACGTTGTATTTTTACCATTTAAAAAAAGATTAACTGACAGTCATAAGCAAAGTTAATTATTGCAGGCAAGCACCAACTGTCCATTGATGAACAAAGTGAACTGCTTGGTCACCTCCGTAAGGTTGCGTCTGCTTACAGTGAAGAAGCTTGTGCTAAGGAGGTTCAGAGTTTGAGGGATAGTATTCTGTACAAATCTAAGGCAAGAGTTAGGAACTATGTACAAAGCAGATGGCTTGGCATAAAGGAGGTAAGATACATAATGTAGAGCACATGACTTCATAACCTGTATTTATCATGTGGTCATGTGATAATGTGATGTTCTTTGAATCTTAGAGTCAGACATCATTGTTACACTTCATTGCTTGATAAACCATGTTTTAACATTTATTTTTAGATTTTATTTTTTAGAAGTACATCAAATATAATGGCATATTAAAATTAACAATTTAGCAGTTGATCATGTCATATGGCAAAACACGGTTGTAAGCTATTAGACATTTGTTTTTTTATTTCCTAATTAACTAATTCATATTTATAACTATGCTTTATAACAATGTTCCTTTTTCATAAAAGTATTTTTGGACTTTGTTTCTAACCAACTCCTGCTTTTTCAAATAAGTAACCAACTCTGTTACTTTCAGAGGTGGTGTAGAGCATATGCACCAGAGGGATTCAATGTGCCAGTCACCACAAACAATGGTGTAGAAGCAATGAACAACTCCTTGAAGAGCTTATACCTCAAGATTTCTGGTACTGGTACAGTTTCTTCATTGGTGGACACTGCTGTTGGTGACTTTATACCAGATCTGCTCCTGTCTTATTCAAAAATGAACTATACTTACAGCACTGATTACAAGGCCTACAACAAGCTTGTGCCTGAGTATCTGCACAATCGTCCCAGAAGCTTTGTTAAGCTGTGTCTGGAAAGCCCTGAGGCACCCTCTCCCTACACTACAGAACAAGTATGTGAGCTAGGAGATGGGCATTTTCAGGTGAAGAGTGAGATGTCAACTGAGTGGTACACTGTTGATCTGGGTGATGAAGACAGATTTCCATTTTGTGAGTGTGTGTCATTCAAATCTACATTTTTACCCTGCAAGCACCTATTTGCCATTTTTAAACACACTGACCATTCATGGGAAGCCTTGCGTACAGAGACAGTCCATATCTGACTCTTGACATAGATTTATTGTCTAGTCAAGCTCTTCAGAAATGTCAGATTGTCCATGAAGACACGATGGGTGAGGACAATGATGAAGTGTCTGTGTCTGAGGAAGAGCGGACTGTTCACTGCTCAAACACTCAAAGTGAGTCAACCATTGTTGGTCTAGCATCCGCACAAAGTTTTCTGAGAGAGAAACTTAAGATTCTTCAGGATGCATCCTACCTCTGTGTGAATGTAGATGCTCTAAGGAACGCAGCCACAGTTGTAGATGATCTCTCTAAGAAGCTTAAGGATTTCATTCCCAAAGACAACCGTTTGCCCCTCGACAGCAATCAAGATGGTGTGTCAAAATAGCAACTTCGTGCACTCCCCAAACGATCCATAAAGGAAAAACCAAAAGCAGGCAAAAAAAGGAGGATAGCAGAAGCCAACAAGAAATGTATGTTTAGATAACTATTATTTAATCATTCGTTGTAATATGTTATTAAGAAATTAACTTGATACATTAAACCTTCAAATGTGACCTTGCTGTATTTCAGGCCAATCATCAGATGAAATGTGATCAATTGAGCAACTCCACAAAGGATGTCTCTGGTTTGTTATTCTACACACTCATGTTCTGTGAAATGGTTAGAACAGTTAATGGTTTATTTAAAATCAAACTGCTGACATAGTAAAGTATACCTTTAGGAATAAAATGAGGATTAGATTGTTTTGAAAGGAATATTTGAAATTAAGATTGTTGAAAATCTTATTGTTATTTACAGAAGCAGATAGACTACTGGCAGAGCTGAACAATCACCAGCAAGTAGTTGTTCAAAGGGACAGACAGGTCAGATACCATGTGTATGGGGAAGTACTTGAGTACAGGGACTTTGATACTCTGCAGCATCCTAACTGGCTGAATGACAAGGTATAGAGGGGTGGTACTAAGTTCAACATTTTAACTGATTAGATGACCATGTATAGGTTTCAGTGCATAATTTAAAGATCCATGTCCTATCTGTAATCTCAATAATGTAAAATGTATGTGAATTGCACTTTACCAGGAAAATAGGCATATAATCATAACTGCATTTTTTTCCAGGTGATAAATGTCTACTTGGCTGTTCTGAGGCAAGAAATCAACAGAGGTGACACAGGCCATATTTTTGTCATGCCTTCCTATATAGCTGTCCTGTGGGAGGCTGATAAGTGTTCAAAATGGTGATTATTCAATTATTTCACACTTAAAAATAAAGACTTCTATTAAAGTGATAAATAAATAGAAATAATTGGATGCATATTTGCTCTAAATGACATCATGGTATAGTTTTGGTCTGAGAAGTGTATGGGGCAGTGACTAAGCATCCATTTGTTTGTGTAGTTGTAGTCTTATCATTTTATATTTCTGTCAGTTAAGTTCAGTAAGTTTTGGCCTTCATAAGTAGTTGATCAAGACACATTTATCCATCTAATACAGGTTCAACTGTCCAAATTTACATGGATATTTGTTCCCATCAACGTCAATGCAAATTATTGGGTACTTCTGGCAACATTCCACAAATGGAAGTTTCAATATTGGATTCCTTGCCTGGAAACAACAACATCCAGTATGTGGAAATGTGGAGGTGTGTAATGGTTGTCATAAAAGATGCACATTGATCAAAAATAAATTCTCACACATACAAACCTTCAATTTTATAGTGGTTGTCAGCTTTGCTTAATGTTTGCAGTCCTACAAGTTTTTGGGAATATCTGATGTCCTTATCTATTCCTTTAAGAAGAAAAAAACAGCAGCTGTCTTTAATTCATTCATATAACATAAGATTGAGAAGGCAACACGTTTAACATAGAATTAACATCTCTGTCTTTTATTTGTTTATAATTTTCCAGGAAGTATATGACCCTACGTGCTAAGGCAACCAAAGAGTTGCAAAGTGAATGGACATCAGGTCAGCTTGTATCAGCCAGACAACAAGACTGCACCTCCTCAAAACTCATCTGTTTAGACTCCACTTGTAAATCCTGCAAAACTTCTCTTTTGCCTTTTTCTATCATATTTCTGTACTGTCCTATTTAATCTGCTGCCATGTTTTTCTATGTTTTTATTTACTCTGTGCTTTTTAGTGTTTCCTGTTGTATGTGGCTAAATTTGTTATAGTGATGTTGAAGTTGGTACGTGTTATTGTTGATTTTATATTAGATTGTATTTTACTGCTTAATAAACCTTGTAAGTCGCCTTGGATAAAGGCATCTGCTAAATGGCGTCTGCAATGATAATAATAACCCTCTACTTTAATTTGGAATAGTTGATGATGTCACTTGACCTCAGTGGGCAGGGCACAACTGCAAAAACGGTCACACATTGTGTTCCATGGACCTTTTAATATTACACAATGTGATCTTGGGCTACAATTTGGTGCAGTTTTACCTGTGTTAGAGAAAGGGCAAAGCCATTTTCCCGGACTTTCCATGTTTTCAAGGACCCATACAAACCTTGATAGGGGTGCATTAATGACAATTATGCAATCCATGTGATGACATCATCATCACAGGTAACTTGCAGCCTTTTCTTTAAAAGCCCTCCCCACTCACCCGAAGCACTCACATTTGCCACACTGTCAAAAAAAAGGGTTCATATCTTATTTTTCCTGTGCACAAGCATTTTTGGCCAGCCGCACAATAAGCTTTTGCTTGAGTGAAAATGAAAGGCATAGGCCTACAAGCCATTTTAAATTTTAATTTTTATATTTGAGCCAATTTTCCCTTTTTTTCTCCCAATTTGTAAAGGCCAATTTCTCTAGTAAACTCGGAGGATCACACAGCTCCCCCCAACCCCCCAGGGGGGAAGACAGACAACGCCCTCCGACACGCCTCCGAAATCCGCTATTTTTCAAGACGAGTCTCTCACCCCGCCTATATTGGCGCACCTTGCACTCCGGGCAGAGTACCTTTACCAGCTACACCACTCAGAAGCCTGACAAAGCCATTTTCATTCAGAATCCCAGCTGAAATGAAAAGCTATATTAAAATACTGATGTGTTGGGTTGGCAACGAGAGGTGGGAAAAAAAGATACAGATGTTTTTCTTTTTTAAATGGAGCCTCTGTTCTCTGCTTGGTGTATTGTCTCTGTTTGCCTCAAGGATTAATTTTAATATGGCAGGGCAGTGGTATTTTATTTATTTACTCTGTATTTTTTAAATGTTCACTGTCTGTGGCTGAATTTGTTTATAGGAATGCTGAAGTTGTTACATTGTAATGTTCTTTTTATAATTGATCAATAATAATAATAATAATAATTACTTAATTGAACTAATAATTGGCTTAAGACCTTTTCAATAGTTTTCAACTGTAAAACAGGTAGAGATTGTTCAAATAAGTATTCAATTAAGCAACTGACAACTCAGTTGGAACAAAAACCTTTGCCACAAAGTTCAGCCCCCTGGTCGCTGTGGAGTTCTTCGGGGGCCCCGAACCGGCTGAACATTTCGTTGACCAAGCAATTAGCCACAGTGTCGGTGCTTTGGTTGGGAACCGCATGTGATTGTGAGCTGTCAGTGGCCCAGCATGGGTGTGCGCTGGCCAGTCACCGTCCAGAGGCAGACCTTAGTGGGTGTCCAGCATAGCGTGTCGAGGTCTGTGTCAGGTGGCAAGGTTCCGGGTCGTAAGATGGAAATGGTGGACCCCGTATCAACCAGAGCCCGGAAAGCCACCCCCTCCAAGGTGCACGGAAGGTACAGGCTTCTGCCCTGGCCGATGCGACCCACAGCAGCAACGGCTTCATCAGGAAGGAGAAGAGTAGGTGGACGCCTCCCCTCCGGAGTTTCCCGGCTGGTCAGGTAGGTGGGCAGCTGGCGTTTGGCTGCAGTTGCGCTCCAGGTGCCCTTGCTTCCTGCAGCGCCAGCAGCGAGTATTGGGTCTGGGGCTGGTAGTCCGGATCTGGCAGGCTGTCTCCTCCCTGCTGTCTTCTTCGGCTGGGGCTCCCACCCTGTAGGTCTGTGTCGGAGGGTGGCTACGGCTGCCTCGGTGGAGCACAGCCTCGACCTGTTTGGCTTGGGTCAGGGCCTGATCCAGGGAAACCGGTGCAGTGAAGCGCACCTATTGCTTTAGGTTCTCCGGGGTCAGGGCCCTCAGGAAGGACTGCAGTGCCAGTTCTTCTTGCACCGCTGCTGGGAAGTCAGGGAAACCTTCTTTGGCCAAGAAGAGCACGTCCACTGCTACCGCTCCCAGACGCTCTCCTGGTTGCCTCTTCTTCTCCAGCAGCTGTTCACGGTACCGTTCCCGTGGCTCCTCCGACCCAAAACGGTGTTCCAGGGCGGCCGCAAGAGCATCATAACTTCGGCACCGGTTGGAGGAGACTTCTCGCAGAACTTGCAGTTCTTTGCCTTCCAGAGCCATAGCAAGTTGACCAGCCATTTCTTCCAGGCCCCAGTTATTCACCCAGGCAGCGAGTTGGAACTGTGCTTGGTCTCCTAGGCTGTGCTGCCATCAAATCTTGCTGCCCGAACAGTCTTCCTTATCGGCCTCTGTGCTTCGGCCTGCCCGCTCTGCGAGGCTTCGGGAGTCAGGCGACCGGCTTTGGAGCTTACCCCACCAAGTGAAGCATGCGGGGGTGACTCTGCCAGCCTCCCACGCTCAGCGGGTCTCTGGTCTTATATCAGCTGCTGTATTTCCTGTTGCATCGCCGCGCCCGACCATGGCGAGTTGGGGATCAGTCCTCTCAGCATTGGCGGCCCCTCGTTATTGGGGAAGCAGCAGGTCGGTGTCCTCATGCTGGTCCCCGCGGGCTCCCACCGCTGCTTCAGCTCTGCTGCGAGTCGCCCGGCTTCCTCCCGCAGTTGGCGTCTCGCTGCTCCTACTTCTAGGCAGGGGCAGAGACACACACACAGAAACGAGAGGGGAAGGCCATTCCTGAACGGAGACAACCAGTTGAGAATGGCCACGGCAACACTGGAAACACACGGTAGGGGAGACACGGGGACACAACAGGCAACAGAAGCAACAAAGGCAACCAAATAAACACATTCAATAACTCATAATTAATAAACATCAACAACAAGAGCAGTGAGTTTTGCTCGACCGCATGGCATTCTGGGACGCCGCTGCACAGTTTCTTGTCAGTCCTGCGGATGGCAGCAGCAGGCGCGCTACAATACAAACCTTGGAGTGGTGCAATAGTTCACATTCGGGAAAACCTGACAAGCAATTGGAGTAGATTTGAATGTGGCGCGCTTGTCAAATCCCTTCAGCGCGCATAACCGGTGACCTTGTTTTTTTTTTTTTCTAACCACAACCTAAAATTGACATCAGACTTGAAACACCGGGCTTTTAGTGAGAGCCGTATGTGACAGGGTTAATAATGTTTTCGCTACATTTCTGAACCACTGCGTGTAACACCACAGAAAAATCTTGTTATTTTATACTATATATGTACCCATGTTTGGTGTTACATAGTGCATTATATATGACTTTTAATAGACAGAAAATCTCTCTCTCGCATTTATTTTTGTAAACAGCATTTACGGTGTGCGAGTACACACCAGGCAAATAGCTATAATAATAATAATAATAATAATAATAATAATAATAATAATAATAATAATAATAATAATAATTCAATATAGTTCCCTGTCATAATGTCATACCTTCTAGATGAGAAACGTGATAAAACTTGAGCCTGTGGTTGAGTTTGGCTGAACTTTTAAACTTAAACTGCTTTTTACATTCTAATATTACTTCAGATGCTTTCTATTTGGCTATATGTAATGTGTCACAATGCTCATAGTTACAACCATAACTCATAGGAATGTGACAGAATCATACTTCCCTGTACAGTATATACAGTCGTAGAAACACTAAGCGATTCTAATCTTTGCCCAGATATTAGATTCATACTTTTTTGACATGCAAACTTAGAACTCGTATACTTTTATTTTGACAGCGTGATAAAATATTGCTTATTGTTTTAGGTTGTGTGTTTTACATACGAGAAATTCTGGCTTGTGTTATCTCTAAGGGCTTGGCTTGTAGTGTATACTCTCCAGGCATTCTGGCAAGTGAGTAGAACACACGAAAAATACCTCAAAACTTTCTTACAATTTAACATTTATTCAGGACAATGTAGCTCAACTCTGTTTCAGAACAGATGTAAGGGTCATCACATGAGACAATGAAAAATAGTATTTATTATGCCATTACTGAAGTTTTTAGTAGGGATGCAAGTAACTCAAGACTCCTCAGTCATACAGGTTCTGCAAAGGATGCATGTTAAATTCCTAAAATTACAGTTCTGACTTGAGTATTCAACAATGGTGTTTTTAATGCTTTTCCCTTGGAAGAATGAAAAATGTCATAAAACAGGGGGATAATGTTGGTTATAAAGCAATAATGCATTTCCTTGGATTTGCAGTACATTCTGGCAAATATATTTTTAAAACCTGTCCATAAACTTTACTTTGTAAATATGGGCACAAAATGCAAGTATTCTGCAAAACATAATTTTTCCTCACCTGGCAGGGTTGGATACACATCCTGTTGGCAGCTCCACACTTCAGAAAACATGTCAGATAGGAAATGTTCCCAGCCTCGCCTTGAAGTCAAATAAAGTACTTATCTTTCAAAACAGTATTCAAATAAAATTAATAAACAGGGGAGTGGAAAACTGCAATAAATCAGTGACATTCATCCCCATCCACATGTACGTTCGTCATTAAGTGACTTTTATCCATGTTGTAATACAAACTCTATGAGGTCAGGTCAGAATTACAGAAAACACTAGCTGATCCTGCAGAGCAAGGGTTTTCAACCGGGGGTACTTCTAAGGGTCATAGGGGCTGCACAGGATGGATCAGAAATGCAAAAATAAAAATGAAAGTAAATGAGAAAAATGATCTGTGCATAAATATTTAATTTTTGTTTAGCAGCATTTACAGTGCAAACTGTTTTAGATTATTTATAATAATTTTTGTTGAATAGAAAGTGAATGTTTCAGAAGAGATTCCCAAATACTGTCTTTTGATTCTGTGCATCCAGTGGCAAGGAGAGAATTAATCTGAACTGTAAATCTCCTTCCCGACCAGAGAAGGCGCTCTTCACAAGTGTGCTGAACTTCAATCCCGGAGCGAACCGGAAGTCAGCCATCTTGGTGAGGAGCATAAATTATATAAAAAAAATGAATTTGTTAAATCAGATTGTAGTCTGCTTTTTATTGCAACTATGGTACCATTCAGTAGAGCAAACATTGTAAAGAGGTGCTTGAGTTGAAACCTCCTGACAGAAGGGGTACAGTTTAAAAAAAGGTTGAAAACTACTGCTGGGGTATAATAAAGCATATTATGTAGATTACTTATATGTAAAACCAGTTATATAGGGTGGCCCTGAAGTGCAAAACACAAGGAATTAAAAAGTTAGCGATATACAAATAGTTAGCTGCTTACAAACAAATTGCAAAGCGAAAATAACTTTGAAAATGGAAATGGAACACTTACAGTAAGTGGGCGGGTGCTAGGTAGTGGAGGGAAACTGATCACAAATCTGCGATTGGAGGAACATTCACTCAATTACTGTAATCCTGGTGCATTGTCTTTGCACAGGTCTATGTTTTTTTGAGAGGAATAATATATTCAACATGTTGTTTATCCATGTATCATTGATGGTAGTATTATTTATTATTGTCGACATGTCTAACCTGCAATTCAGTCCTAAATCTCAAGATGTCCGTGTAGCCACTCCAGCTAAACTGATAAAAACAATAATTAAGTAATCAATCCATTAAATTCTGACTAATTAGAAAACACCCCCTAATTACGAGTGACAATTCTTGCCATTCTAGAAATAGATGTGTTTAAAGAAAAAGCGTACCTCAAAACTTGTTGTTTTAGAACAAATAGATGCACCAACAAACTCAAAAAGCATTTATTTGAGAGATCTCACGCAGCAATATCCACCTGGTGTGCTGCACACTGATGGGTCAACTTTCTTTTAAAGCCGTAACAACAGAATTAATGAAAAGTATAATAAAGTTGCAAAATTAATAAATACATACCGATCACTGGCATAAGGATTGCACAGCACAGAAGGCAGAATAAACAAACAGTGTGTTGTTAAAACTGTCCACGAAGTTTTTGAAAAATTGACGAGTTACTACAACCGTGATCAAGGCAGAATAAAACCATGTTTTATTTAACCAGCTCATAAGTTTCTGAAGGCAGTAAGGGCTTTAGACCTAGTACAACATGTTTGTAGTTTGGATAAATAACCCCTCCCATTAGATTTGATGCTTACTCTAAATGAGAAATGGAGGGATATCAACTATATGCAAAAGAAAACGGTAGTGGAATTTCTTTGACCACATTTTGGAGAAATGCAGAAGAACTATTTCCCAATTTAGCAAGAAAGTTTAAAATATATTTGTCAGTTGTTATCAATTATGTGGATGCTGAAAGAAGTGTTTCTTCATATGGACATTTTCACAGAGCAACATCAATCCATGAAAGAAGACCGACGTAGTGATATTTTCAGGTATGCGGTAAAAAGTGGTACACAGCGCACTGCGCTTGCTTGCGCATGCCTAAATGACTTCCGATAAGAAACCAGTGACGTGCCCATCCAAATCGGATACATTATGCTGTTTGCGGTCTTTTACGTCGTTTTTAATTCAATTTATCGTATTTTCCAGTCTTTTACACCGTTGTTAATGTAATTTATCATATTTTTCCACAATTAAGAAAATAGCATGCAAATATTTATCATATGCAATACACTGGGTCTTGTACTTGTGCAACTTTGCAGTGGCTTCTCATTTTGACTTGTTCGTTCTGATTTTTTTTTCTTTTTAGAGAAATTAATTGTCTCTTTCCAAGTTTGCAAAAAAAAAAAGTATAATTAATGGTAAATGTACCTCTGTTGGACTATAGGAAAAAAACCAGATCACAATTGATTGCACCTGTACTAAAATCTGACAGCTTACCACTTTCAATGTGACAATGTATTGCTTTCTGACATTACACAGGTCAAGTTTTGGTATACGTACCACATTCTGACGATGTACCACTTTCTAACACTACACCGGGTTAACCAACTAACTAATGATACTTAAGTTTAATAGCAACATATAATGCACAATAACAGAGAAATTATTCTTTTTTGTCTTTCATGCAAACTTAAGTGGCTTCTTATGAACCTTTTTCCTTTACATTATATTCAAACAACAAAACAAAGAAAAAATAAATAAACACAGCTTAACATATGTTACAGGATCTATCAAATGACCAGATTCCAATAAATGGAAATAATATCTATACTGTTCATGGATCAGTGACAGAAAAGGGAAATACATTTAAAAAAACAATATCTTCTCTTCTGTTGACGAAATATATATTTGTGCCCGGTGAGATCCAGATATCAAGAACATTTTCTTTTTTTTTTTTTAAGTGTACAGGTAAATTGAAACCTATAAATAATGTATTTACTCTTACATTAGCAAAGACATGGAGCTCCAGGTTTGTGTCTGTGGCTGGAGCAGTGACAACGGTCAGGGGTTTGAAGATTCATCAACGGAATGTCGCAGGTGACGCTGAACTAGTTATTCCGTGTAGTAAAACACTGGACTCCTTTGCATGGAGGATCTACAGTGCACGGTTCATCAACTGATTCAGATTCAGTTATGTTAAGTTTGCCAACTGATGATGTGGAGCAGAAAAGTAATTGGATGCCCGAAACTATGAATAACAGTGAGTTTTGACCTCCTTTAGTATTCTGGATGGAGGGCATACCTTGCAAAATGACCCTGTGTGAACAAAAGGAAATATATAGAAATAATATGTACAGCTAAACGTGTCCAAGTATCTTATAGGAATGAAGTCAGACCATGGAAATCCACACCTGTGATGGAGAAACTTTGGATCAAGGGATTTCTTGTGGAACCAACTAGAGCTGAACCTGGTACAGAAGCTGAATCCTGCTGGGAACATGTGGATATGCTGGACATGTACTAGGCGATTTCAAATATGGAATGTACTTTAATATAAAAATGAAGGGTTAGAGGTTTTTTTGGAAGGAAGGATAAAGAGAGAGTATCCTTGTACCGCCAGTAGATTGCTCTCTCGCTCCATGAAATAGGTCAGTCCACTCTTGTTTTGATAGGACATTTAATTAAGTATTTAGTAATCTGGGAATTTCTAAGATATATAATGAACGATTTACTGTTGGTATATCTAATCTTCAGAAAGCATGACGCTTGATAAACAGCACCATTCCGGCTAAAAAGTGGACGTTAATCACACCTATAAATTTATGTTTCCAAAAACAAAATAAGAAAGGGATTCTTTGCAACATATAAATCAACATTAAAACTTATCAGCCAAGGTCTTAAGAAAAAACCTGTTTCGGCTGGATTTTGTATGAACAAAGGACAGGGTCAAGCTTAGTTTAGTCATTATAGAATATATACAAGTTGAATGCATTTATACTGGCCTGTATTTGGATTTAAATCTTAGAGGGAATCATCAAAGAAACAAACTGATATTATAAATTCTAGGAGCAATTGTTAAACTGAAGTAAATTAATTAAAAGATTATCTTATAATGCCACATTTATAGTTAAAAGAAGATTCAGTGCTAATTGACACTGTTCATAGTTTATAATGGTCAAAGAATAGAAATTAGACACAAAGGTATTTTAAATTAATAAAATCAATGATTAACCCTTTTTAGAGAGCACGATATTTGAAACTAAAAATATCTATTTGATTTCATAAGATTAATAATATGTTTTAAGTATTTGCTATAATAAGAAAACATATTATTTAAACTGACGAGTGTTATTGCTTGTTCATGATTTTACTGTAGTGATAAGAAGATTAAAAGCCGAAGCAGTATTCGATTTAATTAATTAGGGAAGTGGTACAGTTTCTTTCTCCTTCTATTAAACAAAAAGACCTTTAAACATTATAATATCCATTGAATTACAGAATATAAAAGGTATTATGCTATGTTTTTGTGTTAGTTTGTAATGATATACTATAATGTACGTCGTTATTAATCCACTATACTATTGTCTAATGATGGTAGATGGAGTCATTATAATGTGGTTCTTTGAAACTGCTGCATTGAAAAAGGGGCCTCTCTCCTTATCAAAATGTACAGGCTGTAGAGAAAGGAGGGGTCTTCTTACATTCCACTCCAGCAAAGCTGCAAGTCTTATAGATTGGGAGTGTTAAGGTTTATCGAATTAGTCGTTTAGCACAGATAAGAATATATCTTGGAATAATATACAAAAATTATGGCATAACAGACATGGATAGGTCATATATCTAAAAAAGTGTTTGCACAGACTTTGGCCTTGAAGAAACAAGAGACTGTGGAAATTGCTTGCAATAGCATATTCTCAGAGTCAGGTACAGGTCAGAGCCTGGTTAGTGCATCTTTTGAGGGATAAATAATTGTAACGAAAATGATTACCACTTAAACATAGTGAAACTAATTGACTTGAATATTGTATAAGGCAATCTTTTGTCAAATACTCTGTTAGATAATAGTATATGGAATCAAAACTGACTCATTAAAAACAAGATGAAACACAGTATGAGGTTAAAAGAAACATATACCTTTAATTTAGCAAAATATAATCAATTAGAAGATGATGTCACATATTAAGAACATCTCTCATATATAACACATATAAAAAATAGTGTTTGCATGCACATATAACAGTAGTGTTCTTATATTATATTATAAACCAAGATCCTGGGAACCTTGGTTCACTTGACTTTTCAGATAAAGGAGGGGTTCGGAGGAGAACAAGGAATGAGATCATAGGTTTGGAGTTGGACAAACATGAAGTCTTGAATTTATTGGTACATAAATTAATTCTGAAAAATTGGTCCGGATCTTTCGAAAACTTATTCGTAAAAAGAGATAAGAGCTGTCTCAACAGATTAATGATTGGACTTAATTGAGGCGTCCCATGTATTCCAATGAGATGAAAAACCTATATAACTCCTAAGTAATTACAATGGAGTACCACACTCATACCTGACAGGGTAATGTGGTCCATTATCTGCAGACCTACACAGTTGAGCTGATTGAACTCATTTGTCTGGTGAAGACAGTCATATTCTTTTACGATTTATATTAGGTGGTAAGCATTAATCCATTATTATTTTATCTCACATGTACTGCGTTCTTGGCCAGCTTGCCGGCCTTGCAAATACATATAAATGTATTAAAGTGTTAACGTTAATATCTGTTAAGACACTGGACTGCCCAGAACGTCTGTCAGCTGGGGATATGAAGTAGCCTGTAGCTACTCAATCCAATATTTAACCGTTAATAAACCAAATGAGTACTGATAGTGCTCTGATTCATAAAAAAAACTTTAAATACATGAGTCTGTGAATTTCTTGGGTACTACATTAGTCATCTGGATATATTGCGGGTCCAGTGCATGAACAATACCCCGCTAGGAGTAATAACATCTCTGTCCTCCGAACGTCTCCCCTGAGATAAGAGTGTGTGCTGAGCAAATAAAAAGAGTACGTGAAGAAATCTGAACCTGCAGAATTCGTGACAGGAGAATGAAATGCTTGAGGGAGAAGGGACAAGGGCCTTACATTGATCAGTACTTTTTACAAAGTCAGACAAGTCAGTCGAATGAAATCCAGCGAACCACTGTTCACAGGATATCAGCACCCCTGTCATAGATGAGAGGAGGGCTTGTAGAAACAGTGATGAACCTCATGATCCTTGTGAACCCGGTCAGATGAACCAGCGTAAGAGAGAAAAGAACCTCAACGGGCACAAGCCTGGAGTTAAATGGCCAAGAGCTTCTGAGAAAACAGCGTGGAACACAGTAAACACAGATCTCTGTTTTACGTTGGAAAGGTTATGTGGAGCAGTCAAAAAGAATCTGGATACATTTGGGGATACCATCTACACATATAGAAGCGAGTTGAAAAAAGGAGAAAGTACAAACTATTCCTGTAAAATCTAGACGGCAGCAGGAGATTGAGCACTTAGAGAAAGGAGGCAGCTGAGAAAGCAATGGAGGAGAGCAGAACAAAGTCAGAGCAGGCATTCAATGTATTACAAAGGGTCATAAAAGATAAGCTTGTAACGTTAGGCAGAGCTGAGCACCTATGGAAACGCTGCAAAAAGAAGGAGCATGCGAGAACTAACTTTTATAAAGACCCATTCAGATTTGAAAATAAGTTATTCACTAGGGAGAAAAATGGCACACTAAAAGCAACTAAGTCTGAGCTGGAGAGCTATCTCGAGGAAACGCACACAGATTAAAAAAGACAGGCGCCTATGTCGATACCTTCAGACATCCCAGCTATCAATCCACCAAAATACCAAATGGAGGTCTGTGCACCTAAGTGGAAAGAAGTAGAGCAAGCTGTGAAAAAGGCAAGGGCATCATCATCTCCTGGGCCTAATGGAGTTCCATACAGAGTGTACAAGAGTGCCCCTGGTGTTCTACGAATCCTGTGGAAACTGATGAAAGTAGCATGGGAAAAACAGGTTGTACCAAGAGCATGGTGCCGAGCAGGTGGGGTCTTTATACCCAAAGAAAAAGATTCTACGAGTATCGGTCAGTTTCACCCTACTTCCCTGTTAAATGTGAAAGGCAAGATTTTCTTCAGCATTGTTGCTCAGAGATTGTCAGCTTACCTATTGAAGAACTGCTTCATTGACACTTCAGTACAGAAAGCCAGTGTCAAAGGAAATAAGTTATTGTTTGCCTTTTTGAGCCTTTCTGCGTATGCGTGAATTTTAGAACTTAAAGACAAGGCAGGCAAGGTTAATCCGTTTGTAATCACCGGATATCTATATGATAGGTTTTCTTTGTACAAATATTAATAAAATTAATAATAAAAATTGAAATAAATATGATATTTTGTATATTGGTTATGACACATCAGAAGCCATTAGCATTGGTTGTGTGATTTATTTTTATGTGCAATTATATTTGTGTTAAATCATTATAATAACACTTTTTAATATCACATATTATCTATTATTTAATATTAGGTATTAACGTTAATTCCCAGTTTACAAAGACGTGGTAAACCAGAGTTTGTAATCGCCGGATATTTATATTATAGGTTTTTTTGTACAAATATTAGCGAAAGAGACATATCAGAAGCCATTAAGCATTAAGATTTATTTTAATGTGCAATTAGATTATTACAGCTGTCAGTCACAAACTACCCCCGATAATGTATACTGCCCAGGCCCACCCCCAAAAAATCTAAAACAATTGTAACAGGGCGAGGAGCCCTGTACATGTATTTGTTTATTTATTTTTAGAACAGGGTCTTCCCCTCCGTCCCTGTGCAATGTATTGTTTTGTTATTGTTTATTTATGGTTTATTGTTTTGTACTGTAAATATGACGACGTAGCCGCATTATTTTTGTATCGTTTAATAGCATGGAAGGGAAGCGCCATCCACAGTAATTAAAAACCTCGTGCAGAAGGTGACCATCTCCCGAGTTTAACTAGTTGTTTAATTGTTGCTAATCGGGAGATGGTCACCTGAATAAAAGCCTGCAGCTCTCTGCACTCGGGGTGGGTGTTCAGAGGAGGAACGAGAGCGAGAGCGGAGAAGAGAGAGAAATTTAAAACAGCAGATAAATACAGGATCAGTGAAGGCTACTGCCCAGCCTGACCTGTATTGTTTAGTGTTTTGTGTTTGTGATTTGTTTTATTTTAAATATTTATTTTCGCTCTGTGAGCAAGTATTCTTTTTATTTAAATATTTATTTTATTTTTGTTGTCTGAAAATAAACGGCGCACGCCGCATTCTTTTTGAAACTGCAGTACTACCTGGTGTCAGTGTTTTGGTTCCTGCTTCTGGCCTGACGTCACCACACGCCATCCCTGCCACAAAAATATACAAAAAAAAGAAAACCAGACCGCATCACAAGCATCAATCTCTAAGTACTGAACCTCTAATTTATCATGCATAACACAGGTGTGTGTATGTATGTATATTATATACACATCCATATATATGAGATCTGCATGTGTTTCTTCGTATGATCGTATGACTTTTTTTGTAAATGGGCAAAAGACAAGAAAACAGTGATACTCAGTGAAATGTTGAAGAATGTATTGATCTGTTCCATAAAACTACTCACTATCAACTAACTTGTCTTCATTTTTTTTTTAGTAATGATAGATTATTCCTTATTTGAATTTTTTCACTCAAATTAGTAAAAGTGTCCTATGGTGTGACTGTCCCCAAAGGCGTGTAGTAATAAAAATAATAATAACAATATTTTTATTTTTATGTAGCGCCTTACATAGTGGACCACCATCACAAAGCACTTTACAGAGGTAGGCTGTGAACTGCATTATATGCAGAGTCACTTACAATAGGACATTGATTTAACATCACATCTGCAGGATGGAGCACAAGGAGGTTAAGTGACTTACTCACTTAGAGTCAGTTAGTGGTAGAGGTGGGACTTGAACCGGTGACCTTGTGGTTACAAGTCCTGGACTTTAACCACTGGACCACACTTCCTCCTGCAATGTGGGCTAGATAAAGTTCCTATACTAATTCTACATGGATACCCTGTGCTACTATCAGATAGTGTTCCAAAATTCATATTTCCAAAAGTATTTATTTAATAGAATGTTGTCACCAAAATCAATGTCCAATGGTGTGACGACTACTTTGCTATGAAATTCAGGCATTTTTGGAGACCACTACACTTCATATTTGACATCAGGAAGTCAGCAAACCTTAGGAGGACCCCCTGCATGTCCTTTGGTGTGACACATAGAAAAGGAATTTATTAAATATAATTAATGGCTTATCTTACATTGAAAATAAATGAATATCAATAGGTTCAAGGTCATGAGATAATGTATAGGTGGCTTCATAAATGCCTGTTTAGAATCAGAAATAGTGTGGTGTGTCCTGTGGTGTGACTGGTATTTGAGCGTCACACCATAGAACTGTGGAAGGGTGGTGGGCAATTCACTGACTCAGAGGAGACAGAACTTTATTTGTAATGCCGCTCAGGTGCACTGATTTATTTTTACCCACAGAGGACGCTGTTGTCCGTGGCCTGAATACTGACAACAGTAAACAGGACCACAGGGTGACCAATACCGGTATACAGTCCAGTGCACATACAAGTGCTCAAAATAATAATGAAAACAAAAGGCGAAAGAAAAAGGGAAAATAAAACACAGTAATAAAAATAAAGGTGCTGTACTCGGCAGCGTTACCCCGATCGTCGCTATCCGCACGGCCCGGGTCTCCATCCTATGCTCACCCATTCCCTCAATCTGCTCGTACTGTTCAGGGTTCTGCCCAAGTTTTTCCCTGCTCCTAAAAATTCCTTTTCTTTTTTATTTTGAATTAATTAGTTGTTGTGCTCGTTCTTCTCAGCAAAGGCCCCCCTCTCAGCCATTCAGAGAGAGGGAAAGCCAACACACCCACTTCCCCACCTCTCCATGTTACTGCCATGACTGACAGGCAGATCTACAAGGCTGCTGCCCCCTTCCTGTAGTACCACGCATGCGCCAGACAGTCAACACAGATCTCCCCTGTTACAGACACTAACGTTTTACCTATGGGTTTGTTGGCCTCCTAAGAGGTACTATGCCCTTGTATAATCTCTAAAGGCAGTAATACATGGTTTACCAAGAATTCCTGTAGGATTTTAAGTAATAAACGTGTCATATTTTCAAATATAGCTTATGCTTTGCTGGAAAATGTTTTACGAATAGAACATACAGCATAATGATATGGATGTTTTTCACCAACATCTGTGAACCTTTATTTATTCTATTTGCTTCTGTGTGGCCACTAGCAAAGAGAGAACAGCAATGTACCGAGCAAGGATCAATAATGATCCTGCTAAGAGAGTCCTTACTGGCAAAAAGACAAATGATGTAATTATGGAAGGTTTACCATAGACATAGCCAGAGCCAAATAAGTATTCAGATTTTTTAAATGGTATTTATGTATCATAGGCCTAATTGTTATTAACCATAATTAATTATAATTAATTAGGCTTCCAAGCCAGAATGGCTGGGAAAGCCTATTGTTATCTATTCATTTTTTCCCCCAAAACTTTGTTTAACCAATCATTGTCAAACTTGACATTTATTATCCCGGGTAGAATACAATTCAGTTACTAAAAAAATTGCACTCTCTCGTCAACCAAGATGGCAGCTTGAAAAACCTTTCAAAGTCTTCTTGGGAACTGGTGAAGCGATTGATCTGAAACTTGGCATATGTCATCAACAACCAAACCCGCTTCAAGTTTGCAAAGCAGAAGTTGCTGCGATAGACTTTAATATCAAGATGGCATTTACCAAATTTGCCAAAACGCGCCCCAAACATCAAACTGCTTCTGTTCAAAAACCATGTTGCCAACTAACTGCAAACTTCTTATTAATGTCAATTGCGATTGGGATATTTATTTATTGTGATTATGGACCACACAATCATTACTTACACTGGGGAGGGATTGAATTATGGATACAATCAGGACAAAAATGAGACCCCCCCCCCTTTAGCCATACCAAAAATGAAAGCAGATTTTGTATCTGTATAATTTATAATGATAAGTTTTAGGAGGGTGCTAGTAAAATAGAAATGATTAATGACCATCCACTCAGTATCAACTTTAATGTCTTATTTCCTCAGTTACCAGGCAAAGAAGGCTAGGGGAGAAGTAGAGATATTCTCCATCAAGGACCTCACTGTAGCGAGACAGAAAAAGATGACAGTTGGAGGAAATTGAAAAGAAATATCAGGCAGAATGAGAACGAGTTGAGGGCTGTTCTCGATTTAACTCCTCCCTCACTGGATGAAATAGTGATAGTACCCCTAGTGGCAGATCCTCCAGTGCCAGGTCCACCAGCAGACCCAGCCAGTGTAGATTCTGAGTCTAATCTGGTCTCAGTGCTCAGTTCTAGTTCAGCACAGGCCCAAGGATTACAGCCAGTGGTATTATCCACACCACAATGACCACTGTAGAATAGGAACTCTGAGTTAATGCAGAATATGAGGGCAAACTCAGGGATGACATTAAACAATAAAAGAAAATAGTTGAGAAGTACAAAAAAAGATGGCTTCACATTAAGAAAAGTGAGAAGGAAAACAAAAATAGGAAGAGTGTTAGCCAAAATTTGAAACCTAGGTCAGCAAAGAATAATTCGAAACACCGTAGAATAATTGTAAAAGAATTTCTATCAAGAGACAAAAACAGTTGTCTTTTACCTGGCAAAAAGGATGTAATCAGGAAGGGTAAACACAGTCATCAGAGGAGAGTTCTGTCAAAGTCTGTAATTGATTTGCATGATTTAAGTTCTGCAGAGAGTTCCATAAGCCATTGTCCATGTCTTACCAACAGTTTTTCAGGCTCCATCCCTTTTATATCACTGAACCTAAAAACAGTGACCATAACACTTGTACATGTTCACACCATGAAAATGTTGGTCTACTCATGCAGAGATTGTATCAGAAAGGTGTCCTAAACACAACAAGTACTTTCCCACTATTATCAATAATCACCTGTAACTGACAACAAGAAGTGCATGTACAGAATGTGTGAACATTGTTGTTACAATGAGGTAGACCTAGGGCACTATGATCCAGAAGAAAAGGTCACCTGTTATCAGTGGGTGAAAGAAGATGTCATTGTTGGTGAGAATACTTACAAAAACTGGGTAAAAAAGGTACAGGAAGGAAGCATGTACAGGAAGGAAGCTTGTACAAAAGTTTAAAGGCATGCTTGATGATCTGGCACAGCACCAGTTCAACTGGACCCACCAGGCAAAATAATTCAGGATTCTCAAGGGAAATCTGAGAAATAATGAATTAGCTCTCCATGTAGATTTTTCTGAAAATGATGCTTGTAAGCTGAGTTCAGAAATACAGGCCTTCCACTTTGGGGGCAGTGGACAGCAAGCCACTATCCATACGGTAGTAGCTTACACGTCAGATGGATGTCAGTCTGTTGCAACAATCTCAAACTGCACCCGCCATGAAGAGAGAGCTGTGTGGGCTCACACTGAGCCTGTACTCAAAGACGTGAGAGACAGCCATGGAAGAAACTTTGATGCTTTACATTTGATGAGTGATGGTCCACGCAATCAGTACAAAAATAAAGCTAATTGCCTCAGCACTCTTCCATCCTATTCTGGCTTTAAGTCGGTCACCTGGAATTTTCTATGAAAAATTGAACCACAAATCCTGACCTGTAATGAAAAACTACCTGACACATTGATGAAAGTACCTGGCATAATTAAATCACATCAGGTCATTGTGACAAGTCCTGGAGTCACTTATCACAGAGACATAAGTTGCCGTTGCCGTTGCCATAGTCCAAAAAAAGTACAGGTGAACAATTTGACAGAGGTGACCGAGTTGTCGGAAAGAGAGCAATCTGAAAGTATCAGCTCTAGCTGCAGTGTCAAGAATGAAGTCAATGTGGCACCAGAAAGCTCAAGTTCAGAAGCTAGGAAGGTGGACATTGGAAGGTTTGTTTTAGTCAAATATGACTACGTCAGTCAAATTATGAAGAGTTCTGAAGATGAAATGGAAGTGAGCTGCCTGAAGCAACTTGGTGTCAGCAATGCATTTGCATGGCCACAGAAACTTGACTGCACTTGCTACTACTTGTCAGATGTTATCAGTCACATCTCAGAGCCAGAACCTTCACCTTCATGACGCTTTGTGAAGCTGTCATGTCATGACTGGGAAACATTCAAAAATCAGCTAGCATGATCAATTGAGGGATAATTGTCAACCCCTCTACCTGCAGCACATAAAACGTGTCTTTAACTTACACCTATTTCCTTATAGGAAGTTTCTGATTTTTGACTACCCCCACACACACACACACACACTGTATAAAGTAGTATGCCATATTTGTTTTCCATACCTAATGTTACTTGTTACTCACTGTACTTAATGTGACTTGTTATTTAATATTTCTTAGTAGTTAATGTTACTTAAAATTGGCCATGAAGTGTCTTAAAAGAAAATTAGTCCCTAAAAGGGGCTGGTTGTTGTTATCTATACTTACTGTACTTTTATGTATAGCATGTTTTGCTTTTAAAAACAAAATTAAAAAGCTCTATTTTGTTTCAAAATGTTTCCCATTGTCTACCTTGTATTTCCTCATTTGTCATTTCACAAATCATTATCATGTCATTCAGACTTAAGTGTAGCGTCCTATGGTGTGACGTTTAAAATTGGTATGAAAAATACCATGAATAATGCTTTATTCGGCAAATTTGCACACTATCAAGGAAAACTGAAAAATACAAAGCTATTCAAGTCATTGTCTTTCAGGTTGGAAGAGTTTTTGATTTAAGAAAATTAACTGATAGGTGTCAGCTATGGAAAAATTGAACACTGTTAGACCACCAATCTCATATAGAAGACTTTCAAAAATGGAAAAAAAATGTTTTGGGCAAGGTAACAACAGTTATACATACAGATTTGATAGCTACAGTTTTTAGTTTCCCCAAAAAAAAGATATTTCCATCTTTTTCAAGATAATTTTATTGTCACACCGAGGACATTTTTAGGCCATGAATAAACAGTCCTGCACAAAATTTAAAATAACAGTTTTACCTATTGTGGACAAATATATTTTCAGAAAGGTAAGGACGTGTAGGACTGTTGTGGGGCTTAATAATAATATGCAACATTTATCTACAATATATTGTAGTCAATTAAAGACGATGTTGTTTGAAAAGAACCTTTTTTTCTCAATGAGGCTTTTTTAGGTCTGTGCATGTAGTGCTTGTAATTGATTGTTTAATTTTTGGTCAAGGATAGAAAGCGTGCTTAGTTTACAAGTAATACGTTTAAATTATGGTTTTAATTAAGGATAGTTCCTCCCATGTCAATCTAGTTTATGTTATTTTCTATTTGATTTATTCCTGCATACCTGTAATAATGTTACCAATATAAATCCCAGGAATCATGGTAAACATAAATATAATACATAGTTTACAGCTTTATATATATCTGTGCTTGTGTGTCATTTTTTTTTTCCTTTTTTACAGCAGTATTTATTTTATTTTATTATTATTTGTTTATTTAGCAGATGCCTTTATCCAAGGCGACTTACAGAGACTAGGGTGTGTGAACTATGCATCAGCTGCAGAGTCACTTACAACTACATCTCACCCGAAAGACAGAGCACAAGGAGGTTAAGTGACTTGCTCAGGGTCACACAATGAGTCAGTGGCTGAGGTGGGATTTGAACCTGGGACCTTCTAGTTACAAGCCCTTTTCTTTAACCACTGGACCACACAGCCTCCTTATAAACACTGCAGAGCTGTATTAAAGTTCAATATAATTGTTTTACAAATATAAGTGTTGCAATAAGTTTTCCAGGAATATGCAACCCGTATTATTTGCACAACACTGGTAATGGGTGGAATAGGTGTGGTGTTGTGAAGTGTGTTGTGTGAATGAGGCACTCCATTTCTCAGACAAATCGTCAGATTTATTCTCGAGCTGAAATAATAATAACAAAAGGGAGATTTAGATTCTCTGCAATAGGGGTCTGGAGCTCTGTGAGTCTGCTCCTGTCACCCTGGCTGTCTCTCTGAAATCTCAAGGAAACTTCAGCCCCCTCCCCTTCCCTTTCTGGGGGCTTGCCCCCATGAGAATGGGTCCCCTGGAATACTGGAGACAGGGAAAGGGTTCCGAATTCCTGACTACACATACTTTCTTTAAAGGTACTGTATTTACATCTGAAAGAGTTAATTGTATATTTTGTGATGTTTCACTATTTTTTTTCTTCCAACAGTAAAACCATTAAAAGAAAAGAAAAGAAAATGAGCCAAATCCTGACCTGTGATGAAAAACTACCTGACACATTGATGAAAGTACCTGGCATAATTAAATCACATCAGGTCATTGTGACAAGTCCTGGAGTCATTTATCACAGAGACATAAGTTGCTTTGGTGAAAGACCTAACATTTGCCGTTGCCATAGTCCAAAAAAAGTACAGGTGAACAATTTGACAGAGGTGACCGAGTTGTCGGAAAGAGAGCAATCTGAAAGTATCAGCTCTAGCTGCAGTGTCAAGAATGAAGTCAATGTGGCACCAGAAAGCTCAAGTTCAGAAGCTAGGAAGGTGGACATTGGAAGGTTTGTTTTAGTCAAATATGACTACGTCAGTCAAATTATGAAGAGCTCTGAAGATGAAATGGAAGTGAGCTGCCTGAAGCAACTTGGTGTCAGCAATGCATTTGCATGGCCACAGAAACTTGACTGCACTTGCTACTACTTGTCAGATGTTATCAGTCACATCTCAGAGCCAGAACCTTCACCTTCATGACGCTTTGTGAAGCTGTCATGTGATGACTGGGAAACATTCAAAAATCAGCTAGCATGATCAATTGAGGGATAATTGTCAACCCCTCTACATGCAGCACATAAAACGTGTCTTTAACTTACACCTATTTCCTTATAGGAAGTTTCTGATTTTTGACTACCCCCACACACACACACAGACACACTGTATAAAGTAGTATGCCATATTTATTTCCATACCTAATGTTACTTGTTACTCACTGTACTTAATGTGACTTGTTATTTAATATTTCTTAGTAGTTAATGTTACTTAAAATTGGCCATGAAGTGTCTTAAAAGAAAATTAGTCCCTAAAAGGGGCTGGTTGTTGTTATCTATACTTACTGTACTTTTATGTATAGAATGTTTTGCTTTTAAAAACAAAATTAAAAAGCTCTATTTTGTTTCAAAATGTTTCCCATTGTCTACCTTGTATTTCCTCATTTGTCATTTCACAAATCATTATCATGTCATTCAGACTTAAGTGTAGCGTCCTATGGTGTGACGTTTAAAATTGGTATGAAAAATACCATGAATAATGCTTTATTCGGCAAATTTGCACAATATCAAGGAAAACTGAATAATACAAAGCTATTCAAGTCATTGTCTTTCAGGTTGGAAGAGTTTTTGATTTAAGAAAATTAACTGATAGGTGTCAGCTATGGAAAAATTGAACACCGATAGACCACAAATCTCATATAGAAGACTTTCAAAAATGGAAAAAAAATGTTTTGGGCAAGGTAACAACAGTTATACATATAGATTTGATAGCTACAGTTTTTAGTTTCCCAAAAAAAAGATATTTCCATCTTTTTCAAGATAATTTTATTGTCACACCATAGGACATTTTTAGGCCATGAATAAACAGTCCTGCACAAAATTTAAAATAACAGTTTTACCTATTGTGGACAAATATATTTTCAGAAAGGTAAGGACGTGTAGGACTGTTGTGGGGCTTAATAATAATATGCAACATTTATCTACAATATATTGTAGTCAATTAAAGACGATGTTTTTTGAAAAGAACCTTTTTTTCTCAATGAGGCTTTTTTAGGTCTGTGCATGTAGTGCTTGTAATTGATTGTTTCATTTTTGGTCAAGGATAGAAAGCATGCTTAGTTTACAAGTAATACGTTTAAATTATGGTTTTAATTAAAGATAGTTCCTCCCATGTCAATCTAGTTTATGTTATTTTCTATTTGCATTAATTCCTGCATACCTGTAATCATGGTAAACATAAATATAATACATAGTTTACAGCTTTTTATATATATATATATATATATATATATATATATATATATATATATATATATATATATATATAACATCTATCTGTGCTTGTGTGTCACTTTTTTTTTTTCCTTTTCCTTTTTTACAGCAGTATTTATTTTATAAACACTGCAGAGCTGTATTAAAGTTCAATATAATTGTTTTACAAATATAAGTGCTGCAATAAGTTTTCCAGGAATATGCAACCCATATTATTTGCACAACACTGGTAATGGGTGGAATAGGTGTGGTGGTGTTGTGAAGTGTGTTGTGTGAATGAGGCACTCCATTTCTCAGACAAATCGTCAGATTTATTCTCGAGCTGAAATAATAATAACAAAAGGGAGATTTAGATTCTCTGCAATAGGGGTCTGGAGCTCTGTGAGTCTGCTGCTGTCACCCTGGCTGTCTCTCTGAAATCTCAAGGAAACTTCAGCCCCCTCCCCTTCCCTTTCTGGGGGCTTGCCCCCATGAGAATGGGTCACCTGGAATACTGGAGACAGGGAAAGGGTTCCGAATTCCTGACTACACATACTTTCTTTAAAGGTACTGTATTTACATCTGAAAGAGTTAATTGTATATTTTGTGATGTTTCACTATTTTTTTTCTTCCAACAGTAAAACCATTAAAAGAAAAGGAAAGAAAATGAGCTAAATGGAGAAATCTATAAGTATACAAGTCTCTGTGTATTAAATTAGTACGTAATTGTTGCAATCAACCTACCGTAAATAACATCTTGTTGTTTCTTCACAGCTACCTCTGTCTGGATTGTTGGGCACAATTTTGTGAACTGGGGGGAACGCTGTGCCAGGCAAAGGCTCGGGCTGAACCTGCAACTGCCAAATGCCTCTGTCTGCTGGTTTGGATGGAGGAGGTTTTGGTGGCACTTTTTTTTTTGTTGTGTTTATGATTTATTTTTTAATTCCCCTGCTTCCAAACCAGATATCTTGGTGATTCATGCTGGAAGCAATGATTTAGAAAAATTGAAAAGTGTGGATTTAATTAGAAAAATCTGCACAAGCTATTTCCAAATACAAAAATCATTTTCTCGTGCATCACCCAGCGACTTATTTTGGAAAGATGTACAGTCATCTCCAAAAATAAACAAAGCACATACCTGGGTGAACAATGTAATTTCAGATTTTGTTTTGTTTGAATAAAAATGTATTTTTTAAAATTTCTTTGCAATTGAGAAATTCATAGACATAGTTATTATTGTATGGTATCTTTATATGCAATGAATGCTGTATGATATTTTTATATTTGATTCATAATAAAACAATTCAGAAAACGTTAAGAGTTCTCACATGCAGCTTTACATAAAAACTTAGAAGTAAAAAGTACAACCTGTATTTTGACTTTTTTTTTTTTTCTGAAATACAACGACTGGGGACTTTTATTGTACATTAAATTGGAGATTAAATTAAATTGGAGATGTGGTCCAGTGGTTAAAGAAAAAGGTTTGTAACCAGGAGGTCCCCAGTTCAAATCCCACCTCAGTTGCTAACTCATTGTGTGACTCTGATCAAGTCATTTAATCTCCTTGTGCTTCGTCTTTCGGGTGAGATGTAATTGTAAGTGACTCTGCAGCTGATGCATAGTTCACACACCCTAGTCTCTGTAAGTTGCCTTGGATAAAGGCATCTGCTAAATAAACAAATAATAATAATAATGTCCAACAACGCCACAGTATGATATGACAAGACATTTTTGAAAGGAAATAAACATTTGGCAAGTAGTGATTTTAACTCTGCATAAACATAAATTATACTGACAAAATAATGTTTTTAAAATATTTATTTTTGCTAAAAACCACACTGCACATCCAAACACAGCGAGCGATTTACTTTAGATAAAATGTATTTATAAAAAACTTAAATGTACATTTACACTTCGACTAATAAGACGACAAATGTTACCTTTTTAAACAGAAAAATACTGTCTCTAATACACTACGATAAATATGATGTCAAACGTCACATTTTTCAACAAAAAATGGCATCTGTAAAATCTTGGATAAATCTCTACAGAACATTGCATTTAAGTTCTAAAATTTACGCGTGCGCAGAAAGGCTCAAAAAGGCAAAAGCTAACTTATTTCATGACTAACTTATTTCCTGTGACACCGGTATTCCAGGTTTCCCAGTATGCTTAGAGAACATCAGTGTGATCTGGCAGCAAATTCAAACAGCTAAAAAGGAGAGGAAGGAGCTCCATGTGACATTCCTGGATTTAGCTAATGCATATGGTTCAGTACCACATGAGCTTTTTTGGGCAGCATTTGATTTTTTCAGTGTACCGAGCACAATAACAAACTTAGTGAAAGTCTACTTCCAAGATTTGCAATTTTGTTTTTCAACTTCAGAATTCACCACTACATAGCAATGTCTAGAAATTGGAATAATGGCAGGATGCACCTTTTCTCCACTGGCTTTTACCATGGCAATGGAAGTAGTGGAAATCTGCCTAGTGTTTAAACTGTAGTATTTGGTATTTAATCATATCTTGATGTAACTATCACTGTCACTTTTATCTGCGGTATTATTGAATTGTATCTTGCCACACTTGTACTTGCTTGAACTAGTCATTGTATTTATCTTGCTCTTATTGTATTATTACCTGTACTGTAACACTTGAAATGTATTTGCTTACGATTGTAAGTCGCCCTGGATAAGGGCGTCTGCTAAGAAATAAATAATAATAATAATAATAAAGTAATTATTAAGACATCAAAATGGGTAGTGGGAGGAGAAAGCTTGGCATCTGGAATGCGACTGCCACCAATTAGAGCATACATGGATGACATGACAATCATGACTACAACAGTAGCCTGCACTAATTGTTTTCTGGGCAAACTAATCAATAACATTGAATGGGTACGAATGAAATTCAATCCCACACAGTCAAGGAGCATCTCTATAATTAAAGGTAAAGTAGTGGATAAGAGGTTCTACATTAATGGTGAGGCAATACCAACAGTGTCTGAGAAGCCTGTAAAAAGTGTTGGGAGATGGTATGATGGTATGATGGAGACCTAAAGGACACAGTTCGTGTGAGAGAAATGAGACAACAAGCTGTGGAAGGGTTGAAGAGCATAGACAGCAGTGCTTTATCGGGCAAACTTAAACTTTGGTGCTTTCAGTTTGGTCTACTGCCAAGACTTCTCACTGTGTATGAGGTTTCCTTGACAACAGTAGAGAAGCTGGATGCGTTAATCAGTTCATACGTCAGGAAATGTTTAGGAGTTCCACACTGCGTCAGCAGAGTGGGACTGTATGGTAAAGGGATACTGCAGCTGCCAGTCTCAGCTCTAACTGAGGAGTTCAAGTGCGCCAAGGTTCGATTGGAAATTACATTGGTAGAGTCACACAACAAATGTGTGAAAGAGGCAGCAGCTGTGTTGAAAACTGGAAGAAAGTGGGTGGCAAAGGAAGCTGTGGAAGATGCAAAGGCTACCCTTCATATCAGTGATATCATGGGGCAAGTACAGCATGGAAGAGGGGGCCTTGGTCTCAGTTCAGCTCCTCCTACATGGCACAAAGCAGCCCCAGCTCAACGGAGGAAACTGGTAGTCAATGAGGTGCAAAAGCAGGAGGAGAGGATGTGCATAAAGGCAGTTTCCCAGGCCAAGCAGGGAGGATGGGAGTGTGTGGAACAGTGCAAGATTGGCTGGCAAGATATATGGACAATGGAACAGAGCAGGATCAGTTTCCTCATCAGGTCAACATATGATGTTCTCCCATCACCACAGAACCTTAATCTATGGGTAGGAGAGGATCCGTGGTGTTCTTTGAGTGCATCGCCAGCTACAAAAAGACACATTTTGACAGGATGTAAGGTGGGTCTTACCCAAGGATGGTTTACTTGGGGTCATGACCAGGAGCTGCGATGTTTGGCTTTAGCACTGGAAGACAAGTGCATCATGACCAACATGTTGCCACCAATGCCAACCAATATATGACACACAAAGAACAACATTCGCCCAGGGGAGCAACAACCAAGAAAAGGTATTTAAACCAAAACTCGTCTAGGACAACTGGAAGCTGCGAGAGACTGGAAAATGCTGGCAGATGTTGGACAACGGCTTATTTTCCAACCAGAGATTGCCACCACTAACCTTCGACCTGATATTGTCTTGTGGTCTGGATCAGCATGCCTTGTTTACCTGGTAGAGTTAATAATACCATGGGAGGATGCTGTGGATGAGGCGTATGAAAGGAAGAAACTTCTGTACGCTCAACTAGCTGCTGGCACAGTGAGGATGGAGAGTCCAGGTTTACCCAGTGGAGGTGGGTTGTCGAGGATTTGTGGCACACTCCACAACCCGGTTTCTTAGAAACATCGGATTCAGTGGTCAAGAGTTGCGACGCATAGTGAAGAACTTATGTGAAGCAGCAGAGACGAAAAGATTCTGGTTGGGGACCTCAAGCACAGTAGAAATAAAAAACTTTGATGTAAAGGAAGGTAAGTAAGCTGGGCTTAGCTGAGTGGGGGACGGAGGGGGGTGATGCTGGGATGCCAGAATTACTGTCGAGCTCTCTCAAGGTGTCATGGGCTAGTCGACGAAACACCAAGGATGGAAGGTGCCCACTTGAAGACCCCAGAGAAGTACCCTACTCAGCTAAGTCCAGACAGTTGTCATGCTGATGTGTTAGGGAGGTGCACTGTGGTTGATCCCTGGAGCCAGCATTTTAGCTGTTGTGTGTGCTGATGTGCTAGGGAGGCAAAATAGGCTGATCCCTGGAGCTAGCATTACACTTCAGCCATCACCACCAGGCAGAAGGATATCTACATCATCAGATGGAAGGAAACGAAGATGGATCACATTAGTTTACAGTAAAATAAGCTATGTCTTAGTTTTTGCTTATCTTGGTGAGAGCTGATTCCAATGTCAGCATGAAGTTTTAACATCTACTCTCATGTAATGGAAATCATGGGTTCTCTGAAATAATATTGAAAAAAAAAAAAGTTTTAAAATCCTGTTACACGTATTCACAGGGATGTGAGGATTAAATAAATGTCTGTAGCCATCTGTAACATTCTGTTTATGAATCTGCTAATACGTACTTTGTAGTAATGGGATAACCAATTCAAATGGTTAAAGTAACGTAATAAGATAATTGTTTAATGATTTCTAGTGTTCCGCATTTCCGGTTTATTCCGAATTTTACTGAAAAATTACAGAATTTTTTTTTAACTGGACATTAGTTTTTACTGATTTATATATATATATATATATATACAGTACTGTGCAAAAGTTTTAGGCAGGTGTGAAAAATGCTGTAAAGTAAGAATGTTTTTCAAAAATAGACATGTTAATAGATTATATTTATCAATTAACAAAATGCAAAGTGAGTGAACAGAAGAAAAATCTAAATCAAATCCATATTTGGTGTGACCACCCTTTGCCTTCAAAACAGCATCAATTCTTCTAGGTACACTTGCACAAGTCAAGGGATTTTGTAGGCATATAGTCAGGTGTATGATTAAACAATTATACCAAACAGGTGCTAATGATCATCAATTCAATATGTAGGTTGAAACACAATCATTAACTGAAACAGAAACAGCTGTGTAGGAGGAATAAAACTGGGTGAGGAACAGCCAAACTCAGCTAACAAGGTGAGGTTGCTGAAGACAGTTACTGTCAAAAGTCATACACCATGGCAAGACTGAGCACATCAACAAGACACAAGGTAGTTATACTGCATCAGCAAGGTCTCGCCCAGGCAGAAATTTCAAGGCAGACAGGGTTTCCAGATGTGCTGTCCAAGCTCTTTTGAAGAAGCACAAAGAAATGGGCAACGTTGAGGACCGTGAGCGCAGTGGTCGGCCAAGGAAACTTACTGCAGCAGATGAAAGACACATCATGCTTACTTCCCTGCAATTGGAAGATGTCCAGCAGTGCCATCAGCTCAGAACTGGCAGAAAACAGTGGGACCCTGGTACACCCATCTACTGTCGGAGAAGTCTGGTCAGAAGTGGCCTTCCACGGAAGACTTGCGGCCAAAAAGCCATACCTCCGACGTGGAAACAAGGCCAAGTGACTCAACTATGCGAAAACACAGGAACTGGGGTGCAGAAAAATGGCAGCAGGTGCTCTGGACTGATGAGTCAAAATGTGAAATATTTGGCTGTAGCAGAAGGCAGTTTGTTCGCCGAAGGGCTGGAGGCGTGCTTCGATTGAGTGTCTGCAGGCAACAGTGAAGCATGGTGGAGGTTCCTTGCAAGTTTGGGGCTGCATTTCTGCAAATGGAGTTGAGGATTTGGTCAGAATTAATGGTCTCCTCAATGCTGAGAAGAACAGGCAGATACTTATCCACCATGCAATACCATCAGGGAGGCATATGATTGGCCCCAAATTTATTCTGCAGCATGACAATGACCCCAAACATACAGCGAAAGTCATTAAGAACTATCTTCAGCGTAAAGAAGAACAAGGAGTCCTGGAAGTGATGGTATGGCCCCCACAGAGCCCTGATCTCAACATCATCGAGTCTGTCTGGGATTACATGAAGAGAGAGAAGCAACTGAGGCTGCCTAAATCCACAGAAGAACTGTGGTTAGTTCTCCAAGATGTTTGGGCCAACCTACCTGCCGACTTCCTTCAAAAACTGTGTGCAAGTGTACCTAGAAGAATTGATGCTTGATGCTGTTTGGAAGGCAAAGGGTGGTCACACCAAATATGGATTTGATTTAGATTTTTCTTCTGTTCACTCACTTTGCATTTAGTTAATTGATAAATATAATCTATTAACATGTCTATTTTGAAAGCATTCTTACTTTACAGCATTTTTTTCACACCTGCCTAAAACTTTTGCACAGTACTGTATATATATATATATATATATATATATATATATATATATATATATATATATATATACAATATTGTGATTAAAATGCTGTTTTATTTTGACTCTGACATTGTAATAAGCAACCCTACACTGTATCCTAGGATACAGCTGGTACGTTTAGATGTAAGAGGATCAAATAATGTTCAAACATGGTTCTCTGTCACTTCACAAACACATTATCATCTGATTATGTTGGCCAATCAAAGTCTAATTATTATGGCAATTGCTGGGCACAGTAACTACTAGCTTGATCAAAAACTAAATTTAAATACTTATATGAAAATATAATTTTTAGTGGATGAGGAATGGGGAGAAAACGTAAATCAGTTTATGAATATTCAAAAGAAAACAAATGTTTGAAAGTATATAAAAATCAAAAATAGCAGAAGTGGGTCAGTTGAGGCAGAGGATGCACAGCGCTGCAAATACTGCTGCATTGAGGTACATGTTCACGCTGACAATAAAAGAACATACTGAAAAATAAGAGACACATTAAACTAAAACAAGAAAGTGAACTGAGAGACAAGCAATCCATTTATATGGATTTTACACATGCTTTAATAAAAAGAGAGCACAGAATGACTGTGTTAATGAGTTTGTCAGAGCGCTGTGCTTTGCTGGACAGCCACTGTTTATTGCAGAGAGTTATCTTGTTGACTTTGTGCGACAGTACTGTCCATTAGCTAAAACACTGCCTAACGCCGACAATCTTAATCGTAAAGTTGCTTTAGTTGGTAAACTTATGGAACGCATTGATGGAAATGTTCAGTGTGATTTTTGACCCGCCTCCTGATGGCTTGCACCAACCAGTTCTGTCAATTTTCTTTTCTTTTTATGATTTCAAGGTGAATAAACCTGGCTTGTTTTGTGCTGATGTCATGTTCATACCTTCTGCAGATACTATTTCTGTCGGCACAGCAAATGCCCAAACATTTGCAAAGTACCAGCTAACTTGGGAAAATGTGGCTTCGACTTGCACAGATTCTGCTTTATCATACATGCCAGGGGCATTATTAATCAGAAACCAGAACTGCTACGCATCATATTCCACATGTAAAGTGTGTATACTGAGATTTTGTTCCCAACAATTTGTGCCGATGTTTCAATTAAAAACTATTTATTACTGATTTTATACCCATTTTAATATATATAAAATAAACTCTGAAAAAATCCTGGAAATTATTTTTTAAGATAAAAACCGAAAATGTGCAACACTGATGATTTCTCATTACGTGGCTTACTGTGGAGACTATATCGACATATTGTGGCTGTAGGACTAAATTACAGGTTAAAAGACAAGTCGTGTAAAAACACAGGGCCCTACTTATGAAATATCTGTGCAGTTACTTTGGGATGTGCTACGAGGGTGGAGGTGTTTTCATCGTAATTCTGGAACCCAAGTGGTGTTGCATTGACTTTATAGCAGCAAATGACTTGTCTATCATATACTGTATGTCAAGGCCATAGTATTAGAAATTGAAAACTGTTATCACTGGATATTGCCATGCTCTGCAAATGTAATATCAATATATTGCGTTTTATTCACAAAAAATTGATATTTAAATGATATTTGTATGTATTAAATAAAGATATTTATTGTTATGTAATTAATCAAAACAGACTTAAAAAAAATCTTGCGTTAAAGCTTTGTGAATGGGATTCTTTGGTACCAATGTACCAACACCTTCACAACACTGATTCACTTTATTTTTACTATACCTTTTACAGCATAAACTTAATCACATAACCATTCTTTCTTAATTAATTTGATATCCTTTGAAGAAAACAATAAAACTAGTCAGTTCACAAATACAAAAACAAACAAAAAATACTGTATCTTAGCAAGGCTATTATCTTGCCCTGTTAACAGACAAGTTTCAAAAACAACCAATACATATTGAAAACAATACACTGAAAAACTGTTTTCATTAAATCTGTGTTGATACATTACTGTGAAATTACAGACTGTAATTCAACAATACATCTTTTTAAAATAATGTTTAAATAACTTAGGAGTTAAGCTTTATGAAGATGATAACTGTAAAAAATATAGGGAGTTTTTGTGAACACAATTTAGTTTTGTAACTCTTTGGCCCCATTGAAAGTCTACTAGTCAATGAATTAGAATTTATTAAGTTTCCTTTAGAGGTAAGAAACTTGATTTCATACTAGTTAGTATTCCTTTAGAAGGACAAGCAATTCAATGTTCAGTATAAATTAGGTATACGTGAGGGAAAGCTCATTTACACAAATGAGCTTTGCTGCCAGTTGCAGGTGTTGCTATTTATGTGATGGGGTACTCCCCACCCCTGTGCATATTTCATGTTTTGTGTTATTTTGTAGGTGTTGTGTGGTTATTCAACTGTACTGTTTTGTGTTTATTTAAAAACACACCGTTTTATTGTTATTATTGTTTACAGCCTGGATGGGGTTAAAATGCCCCATCGAGATTAAAAATCGTGAGAATGCGTGGTCAACAGCGAGTGATCATTGACAAACTGGCTGTTGACCACGCATATGAGAAACCCTGTGCCGAATGTGGCAGAGAGATAAACTAGGTAATTAATAGCCACAATATAAAAAATGCAGCTTTGGCTGAACATTTAGTGTGTTCAGAGGTGGAACGAGATATGAGTGGAAGAGAAACTAAAACTTAAACATAACAATTGCGGCACGTGCTGGTTATACACCAGCACGATACTTGTTGGTGTGTTCCGTGTCTGTTTGTTGTGTTTGTCTGTTTTGTATAAGTGTTTTGTTTAAACCTTTTATTTTACAATAACTCTGCGCACCAGCGCATTCATTCATTACTCCAGTGCTAGCTGTCGTTTGTCTATCTTCCGGGCCTGTGACATCACACCACACAGTCAACATGCCACACCAACCTGAAGTTTTAACATCTACTCTCATGTAATGGAAATCTGTTACCTGCACTACGTACAACTGAAAAGTAATTATTTGCTGAACTCATACTATGGCCTTTTTGCTTATTCCACTTAAACAACTTACACCTGTAATCTGTTTGCTTTAACGGTACGCCTTTTTGCTCATTGCTTAGTTGGTACCCCTACACGTTTTTTTGGACAGGCAGTTATAATTTATAAATTCTTATCAAATAAAGCTTTGTTAACAATATATACAGTAAATTATGCATTGCTCTTTTTAACTAAGGAATAATTCAGTAAGTTAATTAAAATAGAAAACAGAGGCCCTATTTCAAGGGCATATTTTCTGAGAGGAATACAAAGATAACTTGCAAGACATAACTTGGTTGCAGTTCAGAAAACCTTTGTTCACAATACAAGCTCAGACATATATAAACAGAGTCAATACTAAGTAGGAAATCCTGTTAAACCAGTTCGGCCTTTACCAATTTGCTTTTACCTCTATTAATGTGAAACATAAAAAATAACAACCTATTCTGTAGTTTACCAGAAAGACTTTGTATAACTATGGACACTTGAGAGACTGTAAATAGCTGCTACTGGAACATAAATTAAAGATTTGGAGCAACAATATGGAGCACTTCATGATGTGTAACTGTCTCTAGATTCGCAAACTCTGGTTGGTTCTTATAATGTTGACTGCACTGCTTGCATATTCTGTCATAAAGAAGCTCTAATTTTAAAAATGTCGGCGGTAAAATTAAACGGTTTCGCCCAGCTTTTACGTTGCTTTGTTTTTTTCTTTAGGGAATATGGCATTTAAAATAACAACAGTTGAAAAAATAATAACCAACTCTTCCTTGTTAATTACTGGACACATTACGACCGGACCAAAAAAAGTGTTACCTCAGTTGTCAAAAAATAAATAAAATAAATACAATTTTAAACTTGTAGACACATGACAAAAAAAAAACAAAAAAAACTGTGACCTCAGTTATCATAAAAAAGTGAAACTTGTAGATGCGGAAACCTTGTTGCACAAGTAATTGCTCAGATGTGGACACAGCAATTGCTCACAACTAAGTTGCGCAATTTCGGGAGCAATTGGGTTGCGCAACTGATCGCTCAGGTGTGGACCCAGCTTAAGAGACTTTCATATTACCATTGCAGAAATGACACACCTATGCAACCTATTACTTGGGCTCAATTGAATTAAATAATTAATAACGTGTTCATTTACAAACCTTGTGAATATTGTTCCATTGTTACCACCTAAAAGACATTTCAAGTTGGTCTGGAATGCTTTGGTTGTTTTGTACGAACATGTTAACTGCCCATTGTGGTGCAATGAGATCTTTATCTGGTAAACAGCCTTGGGGGCTTACTTTGTATTAGATGGGAGGAAACGTTTCCTCAGTATCAGTTGTGTTCTGTATCACGAAACAAGCAGACTACAGTACATTTTCTCTGTTAAAATCTCTCATTGTCATGATTCAGCTTATAATGACATTGAGAGTGTCTTTGGCATTTAAGAATCTGTAAGGAGAGAAAAAGGTGTTTCATTTCATCCAGAATCAACAAGGTAAAGTTTCTATTAATTTGTTTATCTTCAGTGAAGTCTGTTTGCTTGTAGGTTTCAGTATTACTTTAAACAAAAGCTATTTAACAGTCAAAGCAGTTTTAACAATAAACGTATAGTTTAGATTTGAAAATGATTAATTTCTGGAAACAACTTAATTTCAGTATCTTTACACTAATCAGGCTATACATATGTATGTTTTGGTTTTCTTTCATTATGTTTTAAAGCTGTATTATTATTCTTTGTACACTCTTCTTCATTCTGTAAACCCCCAAAATCATGTTTATGAATATATGTTTTAAAATAAAATATGTTTTATAAGATATTACATTACCCTTTCAGCATTGAAGAGAGTGCGATATATAACAAGGTGTCAGTTAAATGTATCTATAAAACTCAATGCACAGATAGTGTAGTTGAAAAGTTAGTTCCCTTTCAATCTCGAAATGTCAACCATTATGAGTTGGGAAATGACCCTCGTGTCACATGACCTGAGCACATACTTAAAAAACTGCCTGATAGGCCCGGTGTGACCACATGTCTGTTGCATTCTGGAACAAGACGCTTCGTCACACAGCAACCTTTGCCATTTGATTCCTCACTCCAACCTGAGCAGACATGTATTCACTTGCTCCGTTTTCGTGAGACTCCCGTGCATAGTACCCCGTACATCCATCGGTACTCCGTAGCCCGTGCATTACCCGGGGCATAGCACTCCCGTGCATAGCCCGGTACACTCAACACCCGTGCATTGTACTGCTGTGCATAGCACCCTTGGTGCCCCGTGCTCGGTGCCCCATGCACTGGCAGCAAGACTAGCAAACACTGCTGGTCTGCTGACTGTGTACCAATCGCAGCTGCTGCAGGACCTGTCTGCCCAGCCTTCTCCTCATATTATTAATGAGCTGAGCCTGGTGAATGACCAGCTGCTCCACATAGCTCGACACAGTGGCCAAGCTATCGGACGTAACCTGGGAGCCCTTGTGGTTGCGCAACACCAGCTTTGACTCTCCCAGTCAAGGGTCTCGGACATGGACAAAGCGATCCCTGCTCAACGCGCCCATCTTCCCCGGCTACACCTTCGGGCCAGCCGTGGAGGAGATGCTGCAGTGGTGTCACCGTGCGAGGGAGTCGTCCGCGACCCACACATACCCAGCACCAGGGGCAACAGCGATGGAGTCCCAGAGCTGCTGAACCACAGACCATTGTGCACACTGTCCCGGTAGCTGCTCCACCTGAGCCAAGCAGGCAGTACCCCCGCAACCGACCCTCGGCAGCGACGGGCAGTGCCCGGCAGAGACCCCAGCAGCGCCCTCAACAGAGGCAGCGCCAGCCAAACACAGCACAGCAGGCTCAGCAAAAGCAGCAACCACCCTGACGGGCTTCGGCCTCAGGCCCTGCACCCGTTCAGCCAGCACCACCTTCTAGCATGGAGGCAATGCACCACCGAAGCGTGGGTGCTTGCAGCCGTCCACTCCAGCTACTCTCTCCAGTTTCGAGCCGGACCTCCTCCCTTCCAGGGGCTAGTGAACACTAGGTGGTGTCCGACCCCGCACAGGCCTCTGTCCTCACGCAAGAATTGGATGCTTTACTCACAAAGCGTGCAATTGCCTTGTAGAACCCCCATGTCAACAGGAGGGTTTTACTCAAGGTATTTAATGGTACCAATGCGGGACAGCGGGCTCCGTCCCATTTTGGATCTCAGAGGCCTGAACATATTCCTGAAGGAGAGGAAGTTCAAGATGCTAACTATCCGTCACATTCTCCAGTCCGACCGGCCAGGCGACCGTGGACCTCCGGGACGCGTACTTCCACGTCCCGATATGTCCTGGCCACAGAAAGTACCTCCACCTCACCTTTCGGGGCAGCGTGTACAAGTTCTGTGTTCTGCCATTCGGTCTGTCTCTTGCTCCCAGAACTTTCTCCGAGTGCATGGACGCAGTTCTGGCACCCCTCCGGCTGCAGGGGGTCAGGGTCCTCAATTACTTGGACAACTGACTCATCTGTGGCCAGTCGTGGGAGCATGCCGTGTCTCACACGGCTCTAGTGATGGAGCATCTTACCCGGCTGGGGCTCACACTCAACCTGGAGAAGAGCTCCCTGCAGCCGGCACGAGTGACGGTTTTCCTGCGGATCCGGCTGGATTCCCGCTCCATGATTGCTTCCCTGTCGTTCGATAGGGTGGCGCGTGCAAGCCTGTCTGTCCCTTTTTCATCTCAAACAGTCAATGCAGGTGGTGCTGTGCCAACACCGCAGGCTGACGGTGTCTCGGTCATGCTGGTGTGCCCTGAGCTGGTGGAAGAATATACCGGAGAGAGGTGCTGACCACCGACACCTCCAACCTTGGTTGGGGGGCGGTTTGGAATGGCAGGAGGACCCGTGGGGTCTGGATTGGCAGGTGGCAGTCCGCCAACATCAATGCGCTGGCACTAAGGGCAGTGCACCTGGCCCTGCACCATTTTCAATCAGTGCTGCAGGGAAAGAATGTACTATTGCGCACGGACAATACCACTGTCATGGCATATGTCAATCGCCAGGGGGGGGCTACGGTCCCCGGAGTTGCACCAAGCGGCGTTCCAGTTGCTCACCTGGGCACAACTGCTTTTTCTGTCCCTCAGGGCAGTCCACCTGCCGGGTGTTACGAACCAGGCAGCAAACCTGCTGTTGAGGGGGGCTCGACGAGTGGTGCCTGCATCCCCAGATGGTAGCCATGATTTGGCACAGGTTCGGCAGTGTGACAGTTGACCTGTTTGCCTCAGAGGAGTTCACACGTTGCCCTCTGGTTCTCGATTCAGAGAGGCGGGGGCCCTCTGGGAATCGATGCCCTAGCCCACAGCTGACCTCAGGGCTTGCTGTATGCCTTCCCCACTCTAGATTTGATCCTGTCTTTCTTGGAGAAGGTATGGAATGAGGGCGCTTGTTGCGCCGCACTGGCCCAGGAGGATATGGTTTGCCACTCTGAGCCAGCTCATTCAGGGACAGCCGTGGCGGATCCCGCTATGCAGGGACCTTCTCAGTCAGGCTCAGGGCCATCTGTGGCACCCGGACCCCGGGTCAGTCCAGCTGTGGGTCTGGCCCCTGAACGGGAGCATCTGAGTGCCCTCGGACTCTCAGACTCCGTTATAGCCACACTACAGAATGCAAGAGCCTCTTCAATGAGGTCTCAGTATTCTTATAAATGGAGGATTTTCCAGGAGTGGTGCTTGGCGAGGGACCATGACCCCACCTCCTGCCCCATGTCGGTTGTTTTGCAGTTTCTACAGGCCCTCCTAGAGGAGGGAAAATCCCCATCTATGTTGAAGGTGTACCTGGCTGCTATATCTGTGTGCCTTGTCAAAATTGACACTGTGTCTCCAAGAGCTCATTTTTTGGCACAGCTCCCTTCAAGCCTCTGCATTCAGTGGACACTAAATATTTGTCTTTTAAGACAGCCTTTCTCCTCACATCAGCCAAACGTGTCAGTGAGTTACAGGCCCTTTCCATAGAGGGTTCCTGTTTGCGCTTTGCCAGCAGCGGTAATAACGTTACTTTATGCACTAACCCAGCTTTTCTGCCTAAAGTTGTTTCACAGTTTCACTTGAACTGGACGTTCCACCCACCCCTCTTCCCCTCTGAAGCAGATCAGAGATTTAACACACTCTGCCCTGTCACGGCGCTGAGATGTTACATTGATAGGTCTCAATCATGACGACAGACAACCCAGTTATTGGTGTGTTATGTGTCGCGCACTCAAGGTCAGGCACTTTCCAAGCAGCATTTGTCGCATTGGATAGTGGATATGATCCGGCTGGCTTATGAGCTGGCTAACCTACCCTCTCCAAGTGATGTTACAGCTCACTCCACTAGAGGTACCATGACGTCTTGGGCAGTTTCATGGGGCATCTCTACCTGACATATGTAATGCTGCGGCATGGACCACACCGCACACGTTTATAAGGTTTCTTCAGTGACACCTTCTGTGGGGTCCAGAGTCCTTGATGCAGCTTGCCCTCTTGCGCAGAAGCTTTCCAGTTAGGCTCGCGCCAAGTCAAGGCTTGTGGCTGCTTTGGCTCACTGCGACAGCTTGGGTATACATTTCCCAACTCGTAATGGTTGACATTTCGAGATTGAAAGGGAATGTTAGGTTACTTACTGTAACCCTGGTTCCCTGAAAAAGAAATGTCAACCATTAAATTTACGAGGTCGCTAGTTCATCTTCATTGCCATACGGAATCAAATGGCAAAGGTTGCTGTGTGCCATAGCGTCTTGTTCCAGAATGCAACAGACATGAGGTCACACCGGGCCTATCAGGTAGCTTTTTAAATATGTGCTCAGGTCATGTGACACGAGGGTGACATTTCTTTTTCAGGGAACCAGGGTTACGGTAAGTAACCTAACATTATCAGAAATTATAGAAACGGTTCTACAAGATTTTATACCTATGTTTCTTTTTAATCCTAGTCCATGAAATCCAACAGACACTTTTTTTGCAAAATTCATTTAAATTAAGTGTAACCTTTAATATCATGTTAGATGCTTTTTAATTACAAATATGCATCAAAGGGTTCTATCCATATAAATAACAAGTCAGTAGAGCACGTCGTCTAAAGAATCACTAGACTAAGTTAACCTTGTTTTACAGTTCTCTAGGGGCGGACGACTGATACATTGTGTTTGTTGCAATAGAGAACATCTTAAAACCTACTTGCAGACTATCTAGGGCTGCTTGATTTGTTGCAATTGAAACTCTGTACTAACCACAGGGTCATCCACAGTTAGTAAGCTACTTTTAGTTTGTTGCAATTGACCAATGGATACTAAACCCAAATGATGTTCACCAACACACCGTTTTTGTTTTTCTACATAGAAATAAGGACCAAATGTCTGTCTCCAATGAGTGTTCAAACACTAGGAGTGCTCATCCTAGTGCAGACAAACAGGGCACCTTAGGCTACCCAATGAAGTTTAAAGGTCAGGATTTTGAATTGCTGCGCAACCTCTGTCTGATCAGTGGGTACAGGTTTCGGGATGGTATTTTCCCATCAAACATGGACTCCATTGGCCCAGACTTACTTACAGCAGAAGAGTTGAGGAGAGTAGAATGGGTGAGAGCAGGGGTAAGTAAGCCAGTCCAAAACCAACGTCAGGCATGTATTACCCATATATTATTTTATATATTTAACTATGTATGGTGTTTCTTGGCCTGGTGTCTGTTTACCCCAATACATTGCATTTTCATTTTTTTTTAAACAAATTTTTTAATTATGCTGTCATTGAATGTACTGATTAAATGGTAACTTTGAAGTTGAACATTCCTCGCTGATTATTTTCTCAGGAACGTTTGGTGTATAAATGTGCATCAAAGTCTGTAATCCAAAATAACCCATAGATTTATCACTTTTGAGACTGTTCCTTGTGAACATCAGTAATTTTTGGATAGACACATCTGTTCAACGAGTAGCTACGGGCCCAGTGTCACATATGCCATCTTTCCCATTCTGAAATTACTTATGTGCAACAAGAAGTTTCAGCCTTTATACAGTATATTAAAAAAACAGATGTCAAGGCTTCTGTTTAATTAATACATTATTTGATCATGTGAAAGGAAGTTTCCACGAAAGGTGTTTCCACTTTTTGTCCAACCCTTGTGTACTGTTTGCGTTTTCTATTTGATAGGGTGTTTGTGGATCCTAATTTAGTTGCTATGGTTTTTATGTTTAGTGTAATAACACTGTACAGTGTGTTTTCTTATAGGCTGTATAATTAACCCTCACATATTCCAATTTTATTTTGTTACATAAATGATCACATTATATTTCTTAATATATGTATTTTTTCTTTTGGATTAGTTGCAACTTAGTAGCTGTCCCTTCTCTGTTTAGAAGTAAAAACTTGTTTGGGTGGTACAATTGACACTTTTTTATTTTACTATGGAAACAAAATAAAATCTACATGCATGTTTTGCATTGTGAACCAAATGCTAACCTGAAGCCAAAAACCAACCCCTGAAATCACAATTAATTGTACTACAGTAGATAGTACCATGCGCAGTTTTTTGATCAAGACAAATACGTTGAAAGCCAACTAATATAATGTATTTAAAAACACATATTTATACTTTATTATGCTCTGTATGTTGTGTTATAGGCATTTTGTGACTACAGCTTTGCTCAGTTTCCATTGATCTAGGCTACATGTTTTATTAAGTTAGAAATATGAGATTAAAATTAAAATAAATAAAAATGTACTGAGAAAGTTTCAGTGTAAAATGTAAACACATTGAAAGTTAACCAGTTAGAAAACTGAATCCATTGACAACACATAGGCTACTTAACATATTGTTCCCTTTCAATTCGAAGATGACCACCAACAATACTTTTGGGAAATGCCTGCCACTGGTAAGTATTCGCTGAGCATTCATCCTTCCGACGGAACAATTGATTGAGTCTCTATGAAAGAGCTGGAAGTCAGCTTGCCACTTCCCTGGAATAAGTAACTCAGCTTCTGAACTGAGCTATTATCGGTGCGTTTCTTTTCCTGTTATTTGCAGCTAAAAAAAAAAAGGTTCCTACACCGGGACTCGACGCAACCGCGTCCTGCTGTTGAGTCGACTCCGCCGATAGTCTCTGGCCCACTGCGGCAGTGCGCTGGCTTAAAAAAAAAACATTGTAATAAAATTCTTCAGTCTACCTGCCTGGCGTAGTGACTGTCCCCTTTTCGAACAACTAAGCTGCGGTGTGAGTGTGTATCTTTCTTACTGCGCTTGCAGTGTTGAAAAAAAAAAAACAACAAACAACTGCCTCCTCCACTGGGGCCTGGTTCTACCTTGACCCACTGTTGAGTAGAGTTCACCGGCTGTCTTGGCCCGCCCACCTCGGTGCACTGGGCCTTCAAAAAACAAAAAACAAAAAACAACAACATCATCAACAACAACAGAGAGTACTGTTTTATTACTGTTTTAAAAAAAATTGCCTACCGCAGCTCTTGAAGCCTGTGCTCCACTCCAGTGTATGCTACGTGCGCTTAAAGACTACTCTCTCATTGCCTACCGCGGCCATCAATCATGTGTATCCACCTCAGCAGTCTGGGAGCAGTCTGGGCAGGCAGAGGAGTCAACAGCGCCTGGTCGGGCCGCTGGACAATCATGAACAGTTCACCTCGCTCTCCAGCACTTTCTTCCAGCACACCAGGGGAGACATGTCCTTGTCCGGACAGACAACATGTCGGTAGTGGCGTATGTCAACCACCAGGGAGGACTTCAGTCCCAGAGGTTACATTGCATAGCCTTCCGGCTATTGACTTCGTCGAAAATGAACCAACTATCCCTCCGGGTTGTTCACCTTCCCAGGTAGTGAATTGAGAGAGGATCCTCACCCATAAGAATGGTAGCTCCACCCTCAAGTGGTGGAACACATTTGGGAGCGGTTTGGCAAAGCCTGAGTCGATCTCTTTGCTATGGCGGAGACGACTCACTGCCCCCTGTGGTTCACTCTCCACGTCTGCGGTGGTCCTCTAGGCATCAACGCCCTATCCCGCGAGTGGCCCAGGACGCTCTTGTACGCATTCCCGCCAATACAGTTGTTTCCAGCCATTCTACAGAAGGTCAGGAGAAGGTCAGGAGTGCAACAGTTCCCTTTCAATTTGAAGATGACCACCAACATACTTATGGGATATGCCTGCCATAGATTGGTATTCACTGAGCATTTTATTGCAGAGCTGCCGAAAGGACATCCTCAGTCCCGCCTACCGAGGCATTAAACAGTCAACCTGCAGAGATCATTTTCTCTTTTGCTTCTCACCTAAGGTAAGGTAAACTTCTGTGTTTTTGAAAGGGCTTTTCTGAGTTGACTGCTGTTCCCTTGCATTCGTGCTGAGAGCTGGCTTGCCGCTTTCATAGAATCAGCGGCTCTAATTCTTAGCTTCTTTCTTGCTCCTTTCTTTCACAGCCTGCCTCACTTGCGTTACAGACTGTCTGAGTTGTCTTTTCAGCCTGCACTCTCAGGGAGAACACCGTTCCTTCACCGGGGCTAGGCTTTGCTGTATCCCCACCGTTGAGTGATTCCACCGGCTGCCGTTCGCACAGATTAGGCGAAATAAAAATAAAAACAAATATTATTTGTGTAACTGTTGTTATTGTGTGTTGACCCTGTCGCACAACCCTGCTTTGGCTGTGTTTGTGCTGTGAATTTTGGCTGCGTGAAGTAAAAAAAAACAAAAACAACAACAACTGTTGAGGGGCTGTTGAGTAGACCTCGCCAGCTGCCTCGGCCCATCCACCCCGGTGTGTCGGGCCTTAAAAAAAAAATAAACCAGCCCTGCGCTGGTTGAGGCTGGTTGAGCAGTGGTGAACCGTCAAGTGATGACGACAGATGCCTCCAACTTGGGTTGTGAGGCAGAGGAGTCTGCGGCACCTCGTCGGGCTCTTGGACATCCCTGCACATAAACATGCTGGAGTTGCAAGCGGTTTACCAGCACTTTCTCCCGGTGCTCCAAGGGGCACATGTGTTGGTCCGGACAGACAACACATCAGTGGTGACATATGTCAACCACCAGGGTGCCCTTTGGTCCCTGGGGTTGCATCACATTGCCTCCATATTGAAGTATCTGTCTATGAAGGCAGCCTTCCTCATGGCTATCACCTCCGCAAAGGGTCAGTGAGCTACAGGCGCTGTCGGTGCATATTTGGGATGTTGGCAGCAGGGTGTCGCTATGAACAAACCCTGCTTTGCTCCCTAAGGTGATCACAGCCTTCCACGTGAACCAGTCTGTGGAACTGGAGTGCTTCCATCCACCTCTGTTTTCTTCAGAAGAGGATAGGAAATTGAATTCTCTCTGCCCAGTGGGGGCATTGAGGTGGTACGAGGATAGGACAAGAGCTCTGCATCATTCTGACCAGCTCTGACATAAAATACTCAGTGAATACCTACTTATGACAGGCATATCCAATAAGTATGTTGGTGGTCGTCTTCTCCTTCAGGGAACCAGGGTTACGGTGTTTGGTGGTTACGTCGACCTAGGAGGGATGTCCTCCCCAAATGGAGTCTAGACCGTGTACTGGAGGCTCTCACTAAGGCCCTGTTTGAGCCCATTCACGCCATAGAGTTGAAGCTACACCTCCGCCAAGCGGGTCAGTGAGTTACAGGCTCTGTTGGTGCACAGCTCCTGTATGCTCGTCTAGGACGAAGGAAACAGGGAATCGTTGCGCACGAACCCCGCATTCATCCCTAAGATGGTTATGGCTTTGCACTGAAATCAATCAGTGGAGAAGCTTTCCATCCCTCTCCATTTTCTTCAGAATGGACAGAACGAGAGCTCTGTGTCAGTCTGAGAAACTCTTCATCTTCTATGGTGCAAGGACTCTGGGCCAAGCCCTCTCAAAGCAGTGCCAGTCTCACTGGATTGTGGACACAGTTTCGACTGCATATACAAATGCCAGCCTACCCCCACCTGGGCGGGTGGCCGTGCATTCTACAAGACGAGTGGCTACATCATAGGCCCTCTTTAGAGGATCCTCACTATCCGACATATGTACTGCGGCTAGCTGGGCTACCCCGCATACTTTCACCAGGTTCTACCGACTTAATGTGGTAGATCCCTCTATGCCTTCATTAGGCACAAGGGTCCTTGAGGTTGCACTCTCACAACACTAAATCTGGGTTTGCGGTTTCAAGACGTCCCTCATCGCTGTCTCCGCTCACACTCCTTCGCGACAGCTTTGGTATACTTCCCAAAAGTATTGTTGGTGGTCGCCTCGAATTGAAAGGGAAAGTTAGGTTACAGATGTAACCCTGGTTCCCTGAAAGAGAAGATGACCACCAACCTGCGAGGTCGCATCGGTTGCCTTCGTGGGTTTGATGCAAAAGAGGAAGTGAGCTCCGCGCAGTGACTATTTGTTCCATCGGAGGGCGGGACCAAGGACGTCACTCCCCGGTGGAGCCTATTGGCAGCTCTGCGAGTACCTGTCCGTGGCAGGCATTTCCCAAAAGTATTGTTGGTGGTTGTCTTCTCTTTCAGGGAACCAGGGTTACATCCGTAACTTAACATTTAAAAGTTTTCCACTATAAGGCATGTTTGTATTGTAAACCATTAGAGTTGAGTAGCTGACGATGACTAACCATGGTAAGATGTATTAAAGCATGAATGACTAACTACTTTGATTTTATTAACCATTCAAGGACTTACATACCATTGACTAGATCTAAGAGCATAATCAAATTATTTGCCAATGGGTTATATATTTAAGAATTACAGTGCCTTATAAACATATTTCCAAGTAGGATGTGTGACATAGGTCCTATCCCCTTCAGGAAAAGTAGCTGAAGTAATTGTAGCTAACAAAATAGTTCCATACATTTTCTCCACCACACATATCATCCATTCACTATATAGGCACTGTTGGGGTTAAATGACCAAGTGAAGGAAAGCAGTAACAGACTTCCTGGAAAGCAAGGCAAGCAAACTGAGAACTTTCCTTAGCTACTGTAATACCAAATGTAATGTTTTAAAATGAAAATGCATGTTTGCTATTGCATGTATTTTTTTTAAAAACCTGCACATTTGAAGACAACTATGTGTGTGAAACTGAACTTAAATACATTTGTTGTCATATTGAGGGAACCTACATTTTTTTTAAATTTCAGAGCCAACATAAAAATCCACATTTATTTGTGCATGGAGTCAGCAGATTCGACATTCACCAAGGGAAAGTGGGTAAGCAAACCTTTTTTTTTAGCAGTGCAGTTTAAATAGCAAAGTGATACTGCAAGCTGTTCGTGTGGTGCATTGAGTGCTCCAGGGTTTAGGTCATTGAGTAATTTACTCTCTAATTTAGAGACGATGTGAGTAAAATGTATTTTTGGGAGAGTAAAATGCAATATTACCTTCTGAGTAGTCCTGAGTACTTTCAATAAATACTGTACATACTTTAATGCTAACTTATGGGGTATGCATAACTATAGCCTTTCATTTTAACTGTAATGTTACTTTGAATTACTGTAAAAAAAAACAACAACTTGGTTTTGCAATAAAAACAAAAACAACAATTATTCTTATTTGCTTTATTGACCACAAACAATATGGCTGTGAAGCAAATAAACACAGAAACAGAACTATTTTCTATTTTTTATTTATTCCAACGGTCCAGATGGAATATACTGAACAAAAGACCTGCCTGCACATACTATATATTTCTAATGCAAATAAATGAATAATAATATTGTATTCCTTATTGATCGCCTTACTATAGCAATATAATGCATCCCGACTCTCTCCAAACACAGAATATTGTATTTATTATAGAGATTGGTTGACAGATAGGTAAATTGGTAGTTTAGGTTGAGGGGGACTAAGACGGTGCAGAGAAATCCTAAGGATCAATTATTCATCAGTCACAAACACGCATTGCAAGTGAGTGGATTTAACCAAACTTGAGGATTCACACCAAACCTATTGGTCACGTGTTTCTGGCAATTCCCAGGCAGGCTATAATTTGCTGTCCCTGCATGTCTGTGATCCATTCTCTAGCTACTGCTTGCAATATATTGAACATGCAAATTCAAGCTATGCAGAAAAATTGCTATGCCTATTCTTTACACATTCAATTTAGATATCATGTGGAATTCATATTTTTACATCCATAACAATAAATCTAAAACATTTCTGTATAGTTGTGTTATTCAACAAGTGGTGGGGACATGCATTCTGTTGTAAATATTAGTCACACAACACCTACCCACACCTACTCTACATTACAATATAAGTCACGTTTGTAAAGGATAGTCACACATAATAAAACTTAATGTAAAACAGGTAAATTCCATATTGTATTTATTAATAAAAAAGATGTGCACTAAAATTGCCTATTCATGACTAAAACAACTTCCATCCAGATTTTCTGATAAATATCTTTTTTTTTTTTGTTTCTTCTTCAGGTAACTGTTGGTTCCTGGCTGCACTGGGTTCGTTGACATTTGCGCCTCGCATAATGATCAATGTTATACCAAGTGACCAAGGCTTCACAAAGAAGTATGTTGGTATTTTTCATTTTAGGGTAAGTAACACTGATAGCAATATGAAATAAAAAAAATGGTGAACACATCATGATTTTTATAATATTCTCCCTACTTACTGTTGCTGCCAAATTCAGTGTGTGTAAACTACTTGCATCACTCCCTGCTCCACAAATAATGAAGCAGACTAGCTTGTTTTTGTCTGTCAGCTAATCAAAAATCACTATTTCTAAAGTTATATCTTAGAGATAAAATGCACTTATAAATTAACCAAGTAGTCGCTCTTAAGTTTAGAAACTATATATGTTTTATAACATTTGTTGCATCTGGTGTTCTATGTATTAAAAACCTGATATAATACTGTGCTTATCTAATGCCATATGCAGGTAAAATCTGTTCTTAACTTTGAAAATGTGAGAGATCACAGTGCAAGAGTATGGGGATACCATATGTGAGTGCGCTGGTTTAGTTCATACAATTGTGAAAAGTTAAAATATTTCCATTGTGTGATACCATTCTACTAAGGGCTTCTACCTTTAAAGGCAATCTTGTCCTACCTCTGTGTACAGAACCTTTGGATTGCAGTATCAACCACAAAAAAAACTTGTGCATGGTGGTGAAATGGCTGGCTAGGTTTTTCTCTTTCTCTCAATGCTGATGGAATCTTTCTTGGGTTTAGGAGGTCAGATCCTACCATGACAAGAGATTACTGCATGTTGTTCTTCTCTTGTTTCTAGTTTTGGCGGTTTGGAAAGTGGATGGATGTAGTTATAGATGACAAGCTGCCAACCCTCGATGGGAGATATTTGTTTGTTGGCCCAGCAAACGGAAATGAATTCTGGCCAGCCTTGCTTGAAAAAGCCTATGCCAAGTTAGTATTGAAGGGTACTGTAAATAAACCATATTTATGCAACAGAAATAGTATAGCAAACTTTTTTCAAAGATATACTGTACTGGCTCTAACTCAACATTTTCATTATCTGGAGCTGTAAATACTGTAGCATTTTTAGGGTTCCCCCAATACATTTCTAGCTGGGCTGAGACTAAAACACTACCCAGAAAGTACTGTAGCTAGAGTACACTGGAAAGCTCTATATAATCACATTTGTACTAAATGTTCATCACATAAAAATGCTAATTCAAGAAAGTATCAATTATGTGGTTCTTATTTTCTGGTTGATTCAGCTCCCATGAAATAACAGATGTAACACCTGCAAGGTCACAGAAGCGTACAAACGCACCACAAACCTGCCTTTAATTCCAAAATATCACAAGATGTAGCAAGTGTTGAATATAAAAGTACTAATGTAGCCTGACTACACCAGTTCAGTGCGATAAGGCACCAAACAAATTACAGAAGATCCTTTAAGGTTTTTTTATTCAGATAACAGATCTAAAAATGTATGAACAAGGTCACCAAGAAAATCACAGATACATTTTAACAAGCATTTGTTTTTTGTAAACTTCCAATAGCAAAACCTAGTTTCAAACGGTACTGGTATAATAAAACAATTCCATTCACCTACTAACAGGTAGCAAGATTTCAAGCAGTTAAGCAAGGTTCACATGAATTAGATCATGAATTAAAGTGCAAATGCAACAAAGCTGCTACCCAGCAATAAAGTGGAGCTACACATTCAAAGACACGGTAAAATAATAAAAACATAAAAAATCATAATAAAAACAATACCACGGTATAAAAGTACAAATACACACACCACACACACACACACACACACACACACACACACACACACACACACACACTACACACACACACACACACACACACACACACACACACACACACACACACACACACACACACACACACACACACACACACACACACACACACACACACACACACACACACACACACACACACACACACACACACACACACACACACACACACACACACACACACACACACACACACACACACACACACACACACACACACACACACACACACACACACACACACACACACACACACACACACACACACACACACACACACACACACACACACACACACACACACACACACACACACACACACACACACACACACACACACACACACACACACACACACACACACCACACACCAGGGCACACACACACACACACACACACACACACACACACACACACACACACACACACACACACACACACACACCACACACACACACACACACACACACACACACACAATGTCCGTGCAGGGGAGGGAACACACACACACAGAGCGAGAGAGAAACCAGCATCACAATATAGCCTATTCTGTGCACTTCTTAAACTCCAATCGACTACTAAATAGGCTAAAAACACCTGGGCCGTTCGCACTCATTATTCTACACCGGCATACCATCAGCCTAATACTTATTGTCGGGGTGCTCCATTTACTGGTCCATTTCCATCTCACTCTCACTCTCACTCTCACTCTCACTCATTGTTCCCCGCTCCAAACACTGCGCTCCCACTCCTGCACAGACATACAAACCCCAGGATGGCCATCCCGTTTTTAAAAACACATGCTATTTATATTCAGGTGCGTAAATTGATCAATAATTCAATTACTAGGTGCTCAACAGGGCAAACATAGGGAAGCGGGTGGAGAAGCCAACATAGCGTGATACAAATCAATTATCAAAAAGTGTCAGACAGCACAAAGCGTGCACTAATCAAATCATAAAATAATTTTATAAAAATAATAACATACAAGTGATCAGGGCATAAATTTGAACAGGGCATTCTTGACCCTGTTACAACAGACATGAATTAAATACATGCTTAGATAGTGGCTTTCTGCCTGGTATAGGTAAGATAGCAGCTCTACCTGGGTAAAATCTGTTTACAATCCATGTAAAATCCACCAGATAAGTACTATTTACTATTTTGCTACAGCTGAATCTTGCTAAAATCATGGGAAACCTGACTGCATCAGTGGCAGCTTGTCAGAGGAGGCAGAGAAGGTACTGCCTACCTTGAGAATTTTTAAATAAATACACTTTTTTACTTCTTTATATGTAATATACAACAATAAATGGCATGCCTCCCCTCCCCTTTTGCCTGTTTTAGTCAATCACTGTACATGCGCCCTCACACATTAATGACCGACAAAAGTGAAAGGAACATACGCTGGCAGTGTGGAACAGTTACGTTTATTAGAATAAACTATGATTCTTTTCTGTGCTGGCTAGTAGCGAAAATGAATTAACAGCCTTGAACTGGGACAAAATGTTAAGAAGATATGAAAGGTGTTGTCAGTCAGAATACAATAATAACATTATTCTGCTATAATAACATTAATTCACTATTCACTATTCTTTTTTGGCCACTAGCTGCAAATGGCAGTGGTGTAAAATATTTCCAGTGTGAGGATGACTAGGCAAAAAAATAAATAAATACTGCTTCCTCCAAGTGAGTGACTGAATTGTATTAGCATTATTCACACTCACTGTCAGGTGACACTTTAAGTCATACACCCTTGTTCCCACAGCATGTTTAAACTAAAATGGGTGTCCAAATGTTACTGTTTTTTTTTTTGTCCTATCCTTTACATTTCAATGACATGACAGGAATCAATCTCTGTCATCTGTTGCCTCTATAGTTTACAGTATTGTTTAACTGTAATAACAAGCTATATTTAATACTGAACTTCAAACTATAGGTACAGGAAGCTTGTTTCTGTGATCTTATGGAATAAAATATGCTTCTAGACTATTTTTTGGTGGGCCACTAAATCAGAATTTGTAGGGGACCATCTGCCCCTAAATAAATATCATGAATTTCAACCCCTGTAAACACTAGACACAGTCAGGTAAATGGCTGAGGAAAATCCTTGATTCAAGCCATGAGAAAATCAACCATGAATATGGTATCTGCTTTTAGTTTGTCAGATGATCGTGTTTGCTAGACTAACACCATAAAAAAACGCTGAAACACATTTTGGCAGTACAACGGTATATATGGTCAGTTGGCTGTTTTTTAAATGTATTTTATGTATGCACTTTTCTCTGTGCAGGGTGTGTGGCTCCTATTCAGATTTGCATTCTGGCTTGATATCTGAAGCGTTAGTGGACTTCACAGGAGGGGTGCATATTAGCTTCAATCTGACTAAACCCCGAGAGGACTTGTGGGAGATAATACAAAGAGCTGCAGCTCATGAATCCCTAATGGGAAGTGGAAGCCATTCAGAACCAGGGGTATGATAACTAAAAGGATGTGTACTCATGTTTATATATTATAAAACAGGTAGTATTGACGGTGCTCATTTTTTGCCAATTTTTTAATTTGTTCAGTCTTTCCAGAGGTTGTCTCCACTTTTATAAATCTGCATTCCAAAAATATGAATATTTAAAATATGAAAATTGCATTGCAGTATAGCACACAGCTGGACAAGTCAGAAATGATATGCAGTAGCTACTGGTACATACTGTAAGTATGTGCTGCAACACATTTCACAAACATAACAGAAATAGCTTTCTTCTCAAGAGCTTTATGTATACCAATATAATAATAATAATAATAATAATAATAATAATAATAATAATAATAATAATAATAATAATAATAATAATAAATCTTTATTTATATAGCACAATTCATGTGCAATACAGCTCAAAGTGCTTTACAAGCAGAATAAGACACAGAAATAAAAAAGTACAATTATTAAAAGCAAAAGTAGCAACAAAACTCAAACTAAAACATATTCATATTAAGAAAAAGCAAGATTATAAAAATATGTTTTTAATCGAGATTTAAAAATATATACTGTAAAGTGCACTTAAAACTCTAAAAGATACCTTGTAGGCATACCATACTGTAGGTATGTAAGCCTATTTATTATTTCAACATCGAAAGTCTGAAAAAATGTGGCTGATGAACTATATATAATTAACTAAATAAGTACAATAACAGCAGGAACGTCACTATTTGAATGAATAAATGTAGTGGATCGGAGATTGAATGAGTGGGGTCTGAGGTCTTGATAAATCTACATTTTATGCTTAGATTTTTTCACATTTTATTAAAAGTTCCTTTTCTGTAATGGGCAATAAGTAATAAACAAGACAAGTTGCCTGTTATGATTTAGCTCATGGCATTATACATACTGTGGTAGTTAAATTATGAAGCAACATTATGTTAACAATCGGCACAGCTGCAATTTTAAACCAGCACATTCTGATTTTCAAAGCTTTGTAACTTAAATTGAGTAAATCTCTATTTAATAAAGTTATGAAACTAGAAAGCTAATCACATTTTTGCATATTATTTGCATATTTACCGCAAATACATTTAACTGAGCAGAGCTTTTATTTTGAGTCGAAAAGCAAAAGCAAAGATTTTTACTTTTTAAAGACATTTACAAGGTTTTAAAAATCACACTAAACATGACTTCTTTTTTTTTAGGTAAAGCCAGTAAACACAGTGTTAAAAAATGGATTAGTGCAAGCACATGCGTATGCAGTTACTGGCGTTAATATGGTAAGACCTTTTAAATACTACTTCTTGGTGCGCAATAGCCAGGACAACATAATGCAGAAAGAGATCCTTAAGCTGCTTAAACCCTTCATGTTTTTTTCTATAGGTGCATTGCGGTAACAAAAATGTAAAGTTAGTTCGTTTGTGGAATCCATGGGGCAATACTGAGTGGAATGGCAGCTGGAGTGATAAGTAAGATTGCTTCTTGTTGCTAGGCTGCATTAAAAGTGGACTGTATAACATATTACCCCAGAAAAATAGCATAAGTAGTACCATTATGAGCAATGGCTATGGATTTAGAAGAAGGTGGTTTAAATGTTGTACCACACTGGTACTGCAATGGATTACCAATGTGTATTGCTTCATATCATTGTGATACAAATGATATATCATACTATAAAATGTTATCAAAAGTAACTGCCACTGCATTACCAGCAAAATAACCCAAATTTTTATGTTTTTATGTCACATCTTTTTATGGTTGACTTTTTTATACCAGGTTTTCATCATATGAATATTCATTAGCCATTGTATATAAGCTTTTTTGAATTCACTGTGTTCTCTGTAATTAAGTTTCTTTCTGCCATAGAAGTTTTAACATGGAATAGAATTACAACAATGTTTAAAACTAAGATATCCTTCGTCAGTAACACAGATACTTTAATCTTTTTGACAGATCACCAGAATGGAACAATGTGGATCCAGAAACAAGAAAATTGTTGTTGAGAGACTGTGACAATGGAGAATTCTGGTAGGCAATATTTTCAGATGATATTTGTTTTTGTGGTTGACCTGGCTCACAATTTGACTTTCGTTAAACCCCATGGTAAAAGTAGCAGTGCCACTGGGATATAATTGTACCCAATATCATTATTGCTAATTCTCTAGATATCAACATGAATACCCAAACTATTAATAATAAAGAGACAAACAAAAATACATTTATTATAATAGTGTCTTGACATCAACCAATTGGACACTGTCCAAGATAATAAATAAATAGTTTTAGAATGGTGGGGCACTGTGAAAATGTTATCACAAACATGGATTAGTGCAAACTGAATGTAAATGTGAAAAATTCAGATGGTTGACTAAAATTAGGATTTCTGATAAACACTTCCAGCTCTCAGGATGTCTCAACATATCAAAACTCCAGAACTGTACTTATGCAAAACCTGAAAGAAGCGGTTTACTTTTTCAGATAAAAAAGCCCTGATAACACTCAGAAATTTCAAAAAATAAACACAGAACTCCACAGTACTGGATTAAGGTTATGTAAAGCAGACAGACAAATCTCGTACAGACAAATAAAGGGACAATAAGTTCAATGTGAAGTAGAGGCACTATACCTTCATACATGATGGAGTGAGCACTTTCCACAGCCGTCTAACAGAGACTACCCAATATGTGGATTTGTCTGATTTTGTGATGTTGATTTATGTCCGCTGAAACTCAAAACTCATTTTATTTCAGACGAGCACCACCAACCAAAAAAGTATGTGACTTGGTTGTTATATTTATATATAGAAATATGAATAAATAAAATGTCATTTACAGGATGGCCATGGAGGACTTTACAGCAAACTTCACACAGATAGATATTTGCAATGTATATCCTCATTTTCTGGATTCAGGGAATGACTGCATCTGGGCCATGTCAGAGCACAATGGCAGTTGGATTAAAGGAACCTCAGCTGGTGGCTCCTTAAAAGAAGGTACCATTGAAGAAAGCTCCAGTGCCTGTAGTTTAGAAGGATACTTTGTCATATGTTTTCCTAGTATTTAATTTACAACCTGTTTAATGTCATGTTGTGTGTTCTGTATGCTTCTCTGTAGCTGTTTTGTTTACATTATTATTTTACACAAGCAATTATAATTTCAGCAATAAATGCTTCATCTATGAGCTTCAGTAAATAGCACACTCATATTAGACTGAACGTGGTACCCTGGTGTACTCCACACAAATCCTCCATCTTTATTGAACTATTTATTTTTGGCAAGGGGCCCAAATATGTTAAATTGTTTAACAAAGTATGTTATTAGATTTATGTCTACAGTTCATATAACATTGCAAGCTTCCAATGTTGTTACAAATGGTATTACTGGAGTGTACAAAAAAATATTTCTTAACTTAACCTAAAACGAAAACTGTAAATAACTTTGAGAATAATTAGGCTATCCCACTGCAGTTCCTTGTCTCTGCTCATAAACTGAAACTTGTGTTCTATGCTGTCATCAGTTTCCTCCAAAACAATTATCAAAATACAGTAATCAGTTCACACTAGATTCAAATAAACTGACTTCCGGTATATTACAATTAGTAGAGCTTCATAAGATGATACAACTTTGTATTATTTTAACTTTTATTAGGCAGAATCTTAATTAAATCATAATAAAGTTGACTTTAAATAGGAATAAAAATGATGTCTCCCTGACAGTGAAGATAATAGCCTTAATATAAATTATGCTGCTAAACCTGTGCATCTTTACTTTCTTCTGCTCTTTGCAGTGCTTTTCATTTTTTCTTGACTTGTCTTGTGAGTTGTATTACATTTATGTTTCAGCTGCAAGAATCCATCTGCATATGTTTCACACATCCCCACACAGCCTTAAGGAGTCCAGTAATAAGAGATTTCATGACCATTTCCACAATTCTTGGAAAAACTAAGTGGTTAATTACCTACTAATATGCAGAGCTTTTTTCTAAAATGTTTCTTCCCATCTTCCCCACCTATAACAGTGCAGTTGTGTTGCTTTGCACAGAAACAGACATGATAAACTGATGTCAAAATAGGTGATTGTGGCAAAGTGGGTTGCAGTGCGCACGTGCAGGAGTAATGCGGTGATCAATGAAAGAGAGACAACGATAATCCAAAGTGCAACAATGATTATTTATAATCCTGGTCTGGTGTCCACAAATAACAATCCCAGGCAATACACAGCAATGTGTATTGCACTGTTCTAAATAACGGGTTGCAGTCCCAAATAATAACACAGTCAATTTACACACACAAATACACACACGATCACAAGTCCCGAGTGAGTGGTTTCAGTGCTAGTGGTGAAATACAATTTCATACATGAACAGTGTTGTCCAGGTTTGTGCTGGCCTTAAGCGACATCTCCTGGATCGTGTTTAGCCGTCTAATAATCACAAATCAAGCACAGTATTAGCAACGACAAAACAAACATTCACTCGCGATATTATCACGCTCCTTTCCGATTTGTCCGTAACTATAACAAAGGAACAAATCACCTTGCTACGTCCCCTTATGTACCGTCAATCACGCTCCCTTGGTTAATGATTGCAACCACTCCTTCAATCCACGGCTGCCACATTGCTTCCCTTCCGGGTCGATGACTTGGTGTACCGTAGCTCCACCCGCTTTCTAGATGGCCAACTTCCACCTAACCCTGGGAATTAATTGTCTGGCCATCCAGTCCAGGGCACTCTGTTCCCTTTACACAGCGCCCTCACAGGTCGGGAGGGAGATTTATCACCAAGAATCATTCTGTCTCTGTCACGGTGATAAATACCTAAAGTAAGGTAATTGATAATGCAAATGAACGTATCTCTGTGAACACCCCAGAGATGAGCACTAAGACATTCCTACATGCAGATCCACTCACCAATCAGTGCATTGCCCCCACTCAGAACAACATTGGCATTCAGGTTTGGTGAACTATTACATTCTGCAATTTGTTTATGGTTACTCTTATAAAAGTTTCTCATTATAAAAGCATAGCAAAGTGTAATAAAGCATACTAAAAGCATGGTAAAACATTGGTAAGCATTTTAAAGACTGTAAAGGGAAAATTGTAAATAGAGGTATGGTAAAGTATATTGAAAAACAGCAAACCATTGTAAACTATGGGAAAACTGCAAAATTGCCATGCAATAAGGGTATATTTAAAGTATTGTACACATAGCACACCCTGACAAAGATCTACTGTTTATCTTTTTAGACACATTTTGGAAGAATCCTCAGTACCGTGTGAATTTGAAAACTGCTCATTTGGACTGCAGTTCTTCAACATCCTTCAATTTTGTGGTGTACCTAATGCAAAAGCTTGCAAACAAACACAGGAAGCAGTCTCTTCGACTGCATATAGGGTTATCCATTTTTAAGGTAGGTAGGCTGTTTTTCATTATAAGTCATACCTATGATAACTTGTGCTTGTATACCTCAATCTAGTGGTTAAAGAAAAGGGCTTGTAACCAGGAGGTCCCTGGTTCAAATCCCACCTCAGCCACTGACTCACTGTGTGACCCTGAGCAAGTCACTTAACCTCCTTGTGCTCCGTCTTTCGGGTGAGATCTAATTGTAAGTGACTCTGCAGCTGATGCATAGTTCACACACCCTAGTCTCAGTAAGTCACCTTGGATAAAGGCGTCTGCTAAATAAACAAATAATAATAATAATAATGTCCAACTGACACTTAGTACTAGCAGATGTTGAGAAAAGTTGTAATGTTTTAAAACAGCTTCAAAGGGGGTCCTGAGTGGCGCATCCAGTAGAGGGCTCCGCTGTGGAGTGCAGGATGCGCTCTATAGTCTGGACATCGCGAAGTTCGAGTCCAGGCTATTCCTTTGCCGACCGAGGACGGGAGCTTCCAGGGGCAGCGCCAATTGGCCGAAAGTGCCGCCCTGGGGAGGGAGGGTTCGGTCGGCCAGGGTGTCCTCGGCTCACCGCAGCACCAGCGACCCCCTGTAGTCTGGCCGGGCACCTGCGGGCTTGCCTGTAAGCTACCCAAGAGCTGCGTTGTCCTCCGACGCTGTAGCTCCTGGGTGGCTGCATGGTGAGTCCGCAGTGTGAAAAAAAGCGGTCGGCTGACGGCACACGCTTCAGAGGACAGCGTGTGTTCGTCTTCACCCTCCCGAGTCAATGCAGGGGTGGTAGCGGTGAGCTGAGCCTAAAAATAATTGGACATTTCCAAATTGGGGAGAAAATAATAAAAATAATTGGCAACGACTAAATTTAAAAATAAATAAATAAATAAATAATTGCATTTCATTTTTTCCCCTCCCCCTTATCTTTTATGGTGATCTTCTGAGTGGTTCTGAGTTATGGTGCTCAATATTGAATTAATTAAGATTTTGTTCTCAGTATTAGATCAATAAGTGTGTATAATCCTAGGTACTGCCAGGAATTACTTTTGAGTACTTCCTGATTCCAAATCAATCACACCAGGCAGTTACCTTTTTACTCTGCTAGCTCCATACTATTGGTATTAAGGATGTGGGGCCAGTAGAGTTGAAAGGTCATTTAAGTTACTGGAAAACAGCAAGTACTCAGCATTAATATTTATTGTTAGATTCCACATTCGATAAAGATATGTGCTTAAACATGACAAGCCCAATGTAAACAGGCTGAATTTGCATTAAAAACAAAACAAATATGAATTAGCCTACTCATGCTCGTGAAACTAATACAAAGATGCTGAACAAGGGAAAAGGAATGTCTAACAAGATTGTGAGCATAACGTTTGCATAAATATTTAGATACGTATAACCACTAATTCCCTTCGACATTTTAATGTAAACCTAACCTTTGAGTTGCGTATATGCAGTGCATTTTCTTTATCAGCACATCACAATAAATTGACTAAATTATTTGTTTGTTTTTCTTTTTAGGTGCCTCCTTCAGTAAGTATTTGTATGAGTTACTATTTGCTGTACACATTCCAATTTAGCCTTTCACATTAAAATGTCTCCCTCTCTCTCTCTCTCTCTCTCTCTCTCTCTCTCTCTCTCTCTCTCTCTCTCTCTATATATATATATATATATATATATATATATATATATATATTACTTTATTTACTTCTCACCTAGCACTGTGACCAGAAAGAAAAGTTCTCCGCTGAATTCTTCAGTAGCCACCAGCCCATCCCTAGCTATAATGTAGGAAGCCTTGGAGTGATTGAGTTCTTTCAGCTGGAGCCTGGGGAGTATTTAATTGTGCCATCTTCTTACAACAAAGACCAGGAATGTGACTTTTTTCTATCCATGTACTCCAAGACCAACCATAAAGAGTGAGCATTCACTTTCTCTTTTAGGTCTGCCTGGTCAGAGACAGCTGCTCATTATTATCACTGAGCTGTTGTTGCTAAACAGAACCAAGGTTTCTAATTGGTGGGGGGTTTGGTCATGGTCCTGGACTTCCTGTATCTGCAACTTCCTGAGGCAGATAACAATTAAAACATTTTATTTTAACTGATCCGCAGATGCAGATGCTACTGTATCAGATAAACAGGTTATAATTAGGGCTTCTTTTTTATTAATTACATTTTTCGGTGCTTATCTGTCTTTTATATACTATAAGAAATTATTGTTTTCGGTTACTTTCCAAAATGCTTGGGCATTTTTTTCTGTCACAATATGTACAGTAACTCGACAGTATTTCACACTTAAGTTTTACCTTCTTTCCTTTGCTGTCTTCCTCAACTAAATCCTTATAGTCACAGGCACATTCTTCTGGGGTTTTTGTGTGTCTAGGCATTTTTGCATTCGCCACAATCCACAATTGTGTTTTAAATCATCCCTATCTAACTGTAATATAGCTTTAAATCACATGAACAAGTCTCCATTTTAAATCTCGCAAGCAGAGTCTCCAATAACAATGTAAGAATTTGCTGCCACTCAGTAGTTGGGGTGGGTTTTAAGTATTCAGTTTGAATCAATGATCGATACAAGTCAGGATGGAGGGACATTGCTCAACTGCATTGAGAAATGTAGGGTTTTTCCAGTATTTATTGGCTATACACCAATTTCATTGTTTGTATTGGAGGTGTTTTATCGGTTTTTTTTATCGGTGAAAACCGAAACTCAGACGCCCTAGTTATAATAAACATTAAAAGACATTATGGAATTATATTAGAGAAACAGATGGGACATATAGAAAAGGATACTGAGGATGTAAAAAATGTAAATTATTAATATGTACAGTGTGAAGAACCCCTTGAACAGTCACATGACCTGCTGTATAGAGCCTGGTATCGCACTTCTGTACACAGAAAAATGTTCCTGTGATGACAATATAAAAGTCATAATAATGTTAGGCATATTTTCTGTTTAGAGGTTTATGAAAATAAACGTGATTTGTCTTTTTGCTTGTGTTTTAGAAAAATGGATTCTGATCTTAATTTACAATTCTCTCAGGTAAAAGCACAATAATATCTTAATACAGTATACACAATAGCATAAACTAAATGTGATGTTTTATTAGAATGCAGGTGTACATTAGTTAAGATAACTGATATTTTATGCACATACCAAATTGTTATTTACAGGATCATAGAACACTCTGCAGTGTTTACATAAAAAAATCCCTTTGATGTATCTTTTGACACTCCTAAATGTTTTGTGATTTGGAAAAAAAATAAATAAATAACATTTCTCAACTTAGATTCAGGAGTGTTCTCCAGGAGAAAGAGGAGTTATCTTATGAAAACACTCGAGTCAAACTTAAAAAAATAGCATCACTTTTATTCCCCATCTGATTTAGGAACCATGAAAAATATAACAAATATTGACAAAATATAACAAATATTGACATTATGTTGAACAATATATGGGATACAGCAAAAGGTAGAGTGATATGTTTCGTGTAAAGACTGTAGCATGTTCTGTAACTCTTTAATACTCTAATCATTTTCAAATGTATCATGCTTTTTCAACAGCTAAGTGTTTCACATGTGAACTCTCACATGAAGGTTTTTGCCAAATATTCTAGTCAGGTAAGATGATTTTTATTGCAATTACAAAAATAAAAAATAGTGTATGCATGTTATCTTAAGATTAGCCAGGAGTGTTGGATAAAGTACTAAATTGTGGACCAACTAAATGTGACTTTAACCATCTTCTTCAGGTTAAAGTCCGGAGGCATTAAAAATGAACATAAAAGTTTTCCCCAAGCTATACTCCCTAAAGTCCAAACTATTTTCCTTCTGTTTCACTCTTTAAATGCTAGACAGTCTATCTACCAAGTGATAGTGCTTGCTACTTTTAGACCAGCAGCAGGTAATCAGGTGCTAACCTATGCTGATGTGCGCTTCAACAAGAGATAGTTGAGTTTACAGTGGGCACTCACAGGTTAACGAAATTGGAAATCAAAAATGAAAAAAAAAACTCTGCTGATTGATTTCAATCACAGCTGATGCATTACAATGGACATACAGTGCCTATAGAAGGTCTACACCCCCTTGAACCTTTTTCACATTTTGTTGTGTCAGTGCCTCAGAGTTTCATGCATTTAAATTAAGATTTTTTCCACTTATCTACACACCATACTACACACTGTTTTTAAAAAAAAAGTTTTTATTTAGAAAAAAAATATGTATTAAAAATACAAAACTGAAAGATCATAACTGGATAAGTCTCCACCGCCCTGAGTTAATACTTGGTGGAAGCACCTTTTGCAGCAATTACAGCTGTGAGTCTGTTGGGATAGGTCTCTCCCAACTTTTCACACCTAGATTTGGCAATATTTGGCCATTCTTCTTTACAAAACTGTTCAAGCTCTGTCAAGTTCCTTGGGGAGCGCTGATAGACAGCAATCTTCAAGTCATGCCGCAAATTTTCGATTGGATTTAGGTCAGGGCTCTGACTGGACCACTCAAGGACATTTACCTTTTTGTTCCTTAGCCACTCCAGTGTAGCTTTGGCTGTGTGCTTTGGGTCGTTGTCATGCTGAAAGGTGAACTTCCGTCCCAGTTTCAGCTTTCTTGCAGAGGGCAGCAGGTTTTCCTCAAGGACTTCTCTGTACTTTGCTCCATTCATTTTCCCTTCTATCCTGCCCCAGTCCCTGCCGATGAGAAACATCCCCATAACATGATGCTGCCACCACCATGCTTCACAGTAGGGATGGTGCTCTTTGGGTGATGCGCTGTGTTGGGTTTGCACCAAACATAACGCTTTGCATTTAGGCCAAAAAATTCCATTTTAGTTTCATCAGACCACAAAACTTTTTGCCACATGGCTTCAGAATCTCCTGAGTGTTTTTTGCATACTTCAAAACGGGATTCAAGGTGGTCTTTCTTGAGTAATGGCTTCCTTCTTGCCACCCTATCATAAAGGCCAGATTTGTGGAGTGCTAGGGATATTGTTGTCACATGCACACTTTGACCAGTCTTGGCCATAAAAGCCTGTAGCTCTTGCAAAGTTGCCATTGGCCTCTTGGTAGAGGGACGGCCTGATCTAGGCAGGGTCTTGGTGGTGCCATACACCTTCCACTTCTTAATAATCGTCTTGACCATGCTCCAAGGGACATTCAAGGCCTTTGATATTTTTTATACCTACCCCCTGATCTGTGCCTTTCAACAACTTTGTCCCAGAGTTTTTTTGAAAGTGCCTTGGTGCTCATGGTTGAGTCTTTGCTTTGAAATGCACTACCCAGCAGAGGGAACCTACAGCAACTGCTGAATTTATACTGAAATCATGTGAATCACAACAATTTAACACAGGTGGAGGCCACTTAACTTGGTGTGTGATTTTGAAGGCGATTGGTTACACCTGAGCTAATTTAGGATTGCTATTACAAGGGGGGTGGACACTTATCCAACCAAGCTATTTCAGTTTTTATTTTTAATTAATTTTCGACAAATTTCTAGAATATTTTTTTCACTTGGAAGTTGTGGGGTAAGATGTGTAGATAAATAAAAAAAAAACTATTTTAATGCATTTGAATTCCAGGCTATAAGGCAACAAAAGGTGAAAATTTTGAAAGGGGGTGTAGACTTTCTATAGGCAACTGTATACTGTCTGTCCACTAGAGCTATAAGTAAATGTATTTTATCAGACACCATTTATACAAGTTCTTGATAGTACTGAACATATATCATATATGCATTATTTTTGTTTTTAATAAAATCATTTTTTCTTATTCAATAAGGGCCAAGAAATCAATGCTAATGATTTGCAAAGACTCCTTAATGACAGTCTGAAGGGTAAGGCTATGTGGTGGTTTTTTAGAACTCAAAGACTTAAGCTGAACGTTTTGCATTTGGTTATGCAGCAGGTCTTACGGTACTTGGGTAATGATAATTATTTTTTAAGTTAATTGTATACAAAACTTGAAATAAAATGATTATTGCCTGCGGTCATTATACCTGACTTCAACATGTCTTTAATATTACACCTTTGGATTTTGGGTTGCATTCAAATGAGATATACAGTAAATGTATTTTATCAGACACCATTTATACAAGTTCTTGATAGTGCTTTACCAATGCTTTTTTATGTTTAATAATGATAAATGATGATGTTAAAAAACAAGCATACAGTGCTACCCTGTTATAATGTGGCATGTTATAGTGCGGAATTGGTTATAACACGGTAAGGTCGTGGCTCCCATTTGCCCCATAGACTCGCAAACATTGGGTGAACGTTCCAGATATACAGTACGAAGCACAGAAGACAGCAAAAAATGAAAATCTGTTAAAATGAAACTTGATGCAGTGGACAGAGTAACAAAAGGAGAAACTCAAGCAGCAGTTTCAAAATATATAAATGTTATGGAATCTACACTGCGTGGATAACTAAAAGACGAAGAAAAACGTCTTGATAAGATTGACTCCAAAGAGGTTCGCGCTACGAAAAAAAATGTGCTGTGTTAAAGAGTGAGACAAGCTACTGTGTAAATGTGCTGCTGTGAGAGTGCAAGACTGTTTGTTGTTTTTGGTGTGGCCCAGGCTAACAGGGACCGGGAATAATCGTCCCAATGAACCGTGGATTTGAGTATCTGCAAATTGTGCGTGTCTCCTTCCTTCATTTTCCACTATATGCTACAATATTAAGTAAAAACAATTGGCCATTGTAAATCATTTCAGGAACAAAAATGCCAATATTCATTATAAGGTCAAACACAAATAACACAGTCTCCTAATTATGGACCCCAACAATCACATTATAATGAGGTAGCAGTGTATTTGTTAAGTATTGATGGGTTTTACAGGTTTATTTTAAAACCATATAAGAATATAATGATTTTAACCAGTTACATTTTTCATTTCCACTTGCTTCAAAATAGGTCTCTCCATGTTTAAAATTACATTTGATGCTAATTATGGCGCTTATATATATATATATATATATATTTTTTTTTTTTTCTTTTTATTTGTTTATAACATGGAAATTACTACAGCATTAATATTGTTAATAAACACCTGGATCCAAAAACATTTTATCCAACTACTTTTTCAGTAATGTCAAATGTATGTGCATAAACATGTAGATAGGTCTTCTATTGGTTAAGAAAAGGTTGGATAAAGGGTTACTGTTGCTAAACATGTCTAAGCTTTAGACACATTTAGCAACACTTCAGAATTTCCATTTTGCTCTGGGCCTTTTCTATAATTATAAAATAATTTGTCTTTTTTTCTGCAGGAAACATCTCTAAAACAGGGGGATTCAGCTTTGATGCTTGCAAAGGAATTCTAGCTGTCATGGATGTATCCTTTTAAACAGACATTTTGGGGTTAAATACTAGCTGATTCAAACTATTTTATTAAAATGATCAAAATAAATGTAACATCTGCAACATACAATTTTAAATTATTTAGTCATTTAGCAACTGCTTTTATCCAACACAACTTACAGAGACTTGGGGGCGAGCTATGCATCAACAACTGCTGTAGAGTCACTTACAATAGGACCTCGGTTTTACATCTCACCCGAAGGACGTGATAGATTCTGTCGATAAAATGGACAACACTAAACAGTAAAACACTGGTTAAATTTCTCTTAAGCACTAAAGGTCTTGACTTTTTCCCCCTTTCAAAACATAGAAGTAAATTAAAGAATGGAAGAAACGCTTTGAAACTATAGACCCACATATATTGTTATATCCCTGCATGCCAATCCTATCTCTTGTATTGTTATTAGATGATTTGTGATGGAAATGATGTGACAGAGAAATTCTGTGCTGCTTTTATGACTCATTACTTTCCCAGTTTTATGGAGCTTTGGATTAAAACGTTCAGTAATACAGTAGGAGTACACAAGTTCCTAGTTCATTAAAGCGTTCTCATTCATTAGACACTGATGTACTTTCACACATCAGGAAATGGTTGGGAGTTCCACGCTGCCTCAGCAGAGTGGGACTTTATGGTAAAGGAATACTGCAGCTACCAGTCTCCACTCTAACCAAGGAGTTTAAGTGCGACAAGGTCAGACTGGAAATGAAATTAGGAGAGTCACGCAACAAATGCGTAAGGGAGGCAGCACCTGTGTTGAAAACTGGAAGAAAGTGGGCGGCAAAGAAAGCTGTGGAGGATGCAAAGGCTGCCCTTCGAATTGGTGATATCATGGGGCAAGTTCAGCATGGAAGAGGGGGTCTTGGTCTCAGTTCAGCTCCTCCTACATGGCACAAGGCAGCCCCAGCTCAACGGAGGAAGCTGGTAGTCAACGAGGTGCAAAAGCAGGAGGAGAGGATGAGGTGTATAAAGGCCATTTCCCAGGCCAAGCAGGGAGAATGGATGAGATGGGAGAGTTGGAACAATGCAAGATTGGCTGGCAAGACCTATGGTCAATGGAACAGAGCAGGATCAGTTTCCTCATCAGGTCAACATATGATGTTCTCCCATTACCACAGAACCTAAACCTCTGGGTAGGAGAGGATCCCTCATGTCCTTTGTGTTCATCACCTGCAACATTAAGGCACATTTTTACAGGGTGTAAGGTGGCTCTTAGCCAAGGACGGTTTACTTGGCCCCATGAGCAGGTGCTGCGATGTTTGGTCTTAGCATTGGAAGACAAGCGTAACATGACCAATAAGTTGCCACCAGTTCCATCAAAACATTACACACAAAGACAACATTCCTCTGCCCAGGAGAGCAATCACCAAGAAAAGGTG